>JXCR01144530.1:102845-130203 GCA_002079205.1 Phalaenopsis hybrid cultivar
TAAATTTTATAAATTATAATATATAATAAATTAATAATAATAATATATTAATATACTATATTAGTAATATACTAATTTAGATATTATATATTTATATTATGTAGGTTATATAATTAATATAATATATTATTTATATATATTAATATTAGGGACGTCAAACTGGTCCGTCGTTTGCGAACAACTCGTGTTCGGCTCGTTCGTTAAGAAATGAACACGAACAATGACTTCATGAACAATTTCGAACACGAGCTTAATTCAAATAAACTAAATTTCAAACAAACCGAACACGAACACAAGCTTTATTCGTTCGTATTTGATTCGTTTACACCCCTACAAATGCCTCAGGAATTGGAAGCACCCACTTACCTCGGTTTGTTAGATGCCAGGAAGTGTTGGTGGGATGCATTTCGTAGACCTTGAAGCCGGAGAGGTGAAGGCTGGCCTGAAATCAGCTGACCAAGTTGGAGGCAATATTGGAGGAAAATTTTGCTAATTTTAGCTGAAGCTGGAGGTAACAGAGATGGAGTTGGTTGTGCTTCGACATCAACTTGAGTTGAATAGTCCGGATAGCTTTTTCTCTAGTGGCTGATTTATTATTCAGCGTCTTCTTCAGTCATGAGTAATTTCATTGGATGATGTAAATAATAATGATTTACTCTTCTTTTATTCATACATTTGTAATTGTGCGGGTTTGATATTTTCTTTTTTATGTCTTGATACTGCATTTAGAATTGAAATCTTTATGAAGTTCCTCAATAATAACTTGATAGTTGTTTGATACGTTTCTTATGGTTCTGTCTCTTATTTTTTTGTTGGTTTTTTTGGGTATAAAAGACAATTTATAATTTAATTGGAGTTTGTATCTCTTGATATTCTGATTGTGGGTATCGAAGCGAGATTGTTGTGCGTTTATACTTTTATAAAGAAAGAAAGTAGAGGTATCGTTGTGTTTCTTGTTCGCCTCCTCGAGCCTTTCAATCTTTACTTTCTTCATGACATCTTCATTCCCGACAATGGTGGTCAAATTGAATAAAAGTGTTATTTCATTCTTGACGGCGGAGTTCTTAAAAGGAACCCACATAGATGAGAAGATATTGGTTGATGCATAGCTGTTGTCTGTGTTCAAAAATGCAACTACCATAAGGTTCAAAGGAGGGATGAGGCTCCAAATAACATTCACCATAATGAGATTTGTGTTTTGTTATCAGTTTCATTCATATTCGATGTTTCCTTTGTACAAGGAGATTAAAGGATATCTTGAACTTCTTTAGACTTGCGTTTACTCAAATCAGCCCTAACTTTTTATCAGTTATAATGATCATGACCCTATTTCTTTGAGCCAAGATTTTAATATGCTCAATGAAACTCTTTAGGACTATTCTTCGGCCGAAGGTGTACTTGACGAAACAATTATTCTTTCTCCTATAGTGACGACCATCATTCGTATCGAAAATAAGATTCAAGACTAGAAGAGTAAATTTTGTTTTTCTCGAAGAAAGGTAGGCTAGAGAATTCTTAAACATCATATGTGGAAGGAGTATTAGGCATGTGTAAAATACCCGTTGTTAAACATTTCAGCTTCTCATGCCTTTATGGAGTGGAGCTTAATGTGAAAGTTTTATTAGCATGTCGTGCTTGAGAAACATTCTACTTAGTGAGTTTTTTTATTTAAATGATTAAATTTGAATTCTTTTATGAACACTTTGCCCCCGATATTAGGGAAATTGTCAAGGCCTCCATTCGTTATGAAGTACAAGATGAAAGCAAAGTTGGCAGGACTTCCCATGGATAACGAGGCCATAATGGCGTCGTCGAGCCTAGGTGATCTAGTTATCCTTATGGATGATGACGATGAAGATGGGGAAACTTCCTTGCTACTATTGTAGGAAAAGCATCAATAAAGCGGGTTGGTATGAGAATCAGCAGATGGATTGGTTCGGAAGTTCCTCGAATGCCTGCTCAAATCAATCTGCAACCCAAATGAAAAGTTAAAGCGGTTATGAAAAAGATGATACCTGAAGAGCCTCGCCCGAATAGGTGGAGAGTAGAGGTGACTAATAGTGAATCGTCAGAGGCTCCCTCTAATACTTCTTCAGTGGCTATGAGGGGGGAGGAGTTTGACTTGAAAGGGTGAATCATCAAATTAACAAGAAGAAGATAAAGATCCCTTGTGGACTTGACTCGAGATTGGATGTCTGGCGATCCCTATTCAAACAGACATTACTTAAAGGGGCATGTATTGAGTTTTGTTCAATTGAGAAATCAAGCAAAGGCGAACATGCAATGACTCCATTTGCTAGTAAAGAAGAGCTTGGTGAATGCATGACAATGGGGTTACTCGATGTAGCAATCACGTCGCCAGCTTTTAGATAGTTATTAGGAGTAGGCTCCAACCTATGAAGAGGCAAGAAGGTCTTTGAAGTCGGAGAACATCAAGTTGAAGGCGAAATTTGTGAAAAGTGACTGCAAGCATGCTGACTTGCAATTGGACCTAGATCAGCTCCAGAATCTTCAAACAAAAGACCAAGTAAATATGGATGATCAAAATACCAATTTCATCAAGTTTAAAAGAGAGAATAAAGACTTGGTGGAAGTACTGGAGGCGCAATCTCTCATGGTTGATGAGAATACTAGGGTCAATGAGACTATGATAAATGAGTAACATCAAAAATTTATCGATTTGAAGAAACTTTCGGAGGGCATAAAAACAATAATGATTTGAGGGTCTTAATGACCTTAGAATTAAGAGAGCTTGGGTTTGTTGGATTCCTCTGGTCGAGACGCTCGATTTGCCTATAAGTATGTTGAATTTGGAGTTTATTTGATCATTCAATCAACAATCTGAAGCTTCTAAATGTTTCTTAATGGCCACGATCTCGGCTTGATTGGACTCTAATTGAATCAATTTTGTTATCATTGGGTTCGCATTGTCGAGACTGCCAATTTAGTTATAAACTTTATGAAATCAATGATTTATATTATGTTGAATTTGAATTTCAAATGTTTCTTCTTGAAAATATTTTGAGATTTGTAATAGATGAAAAAATTTGTTAATGGTGCACCATTAATATCCAAATAATTTTTTTTAAAAAAAATTAACTTTATTATAATTTTACAATCAACTTTATCTTGAATTTAAATTTGAAATGTTTTTTTATTAAAAATATTGTAAGATTCGTGTGTCGATAAAAATTTGTTAACAGTGCACCAATAAAATCCAAATAATTAAAAAAAAACAAATTTACTCTATTATAATTTTACAATCAAACTTCACCTAAATTATAATCACTTGTTTCTTTCTTCCGAAATATCAAGACAACCCATCATAAAAATTTTTTAATGAAATCATTCTTTAAGATTGGAGCACCCTGAGAATAAAAACAAGTTATATATATATTTATATATATATATATATATATATATATTATGTTTCCTTTTGTGACCACATGAGGGTAAGGACATCCTGTGAGACATAAATTGGAAGGCCCTTACTCCCTCAAGGGAGGCCAGAAAAAAGTGGGGGGAATAAGGAGTAACACACACACCAGAACTTTTCACTTTCACCTCCCCTACTCATCTATCTTATAAAGGGTCATTTGGGGCAGCTTATAAGTGAGACATCATTTTTTAAAAAACCGCTAAATTGTTTGATTTGTGCGTTTTTTAAAACGTTGTCTGCCACATTTGGGTTTTTTACACTAAACGCAAGCTGCGAGTCGACCGTGGGCCGCGTTTCAAGATAAGCTGCTTATCCTAAAAACACATAAGCTGCACCAAACAGACCCAAAGTCTCTAATTGTATGAACTCATGATCCTCTCAAAAAGATTTAATAGACACAACAACACCAACCAAAAATAAATAAATAAATAACTTTTTAGGCATTAAACGTTCAAAACTGTGCTAACCATTGTCTTATAATTCAAGAATAAAAATTTTATAAAATATTAAAAAAATATCTTATAGTTTATAAATATATTTCTCATTTTATAATTAATTTTTTAAATAGCTTTAACGTCAGAAAAATCTTCCCTTTTCTTAAGCAACACTTCCCAAGCACAAATCCTCATTTATGCCAGAGCATTATGGTCCGTTTGAGACGACGCACTGTGATTTTATCTGTTTAGATAAACTGTGATTTAAAAGCTTTTCAAAAAATTGTCACTAAAATCTACATTTTTTCACTGATCTTGATTTGCTGCGGAGTTTAATCACCAACCGCAACATCTCAGCTAAACAGCTAAAAGAAATTAGGAGATAATATTATGTCGATAATCTCGACAGGCTGATGAAGACAGCATCACACTACACCATATGTTTGGCAGCGTAGTTTCATCCAAGGCAAGAACCACACAATCTAATTTACTAGAACTAATATTTTCTCCTGGATTAGAATAGAGTGCCCATCTCAAATACATTTCACCTACATCTCACCCGCACATAATATTTTTCTCACTAAAACACAACAAACACACGTGAAGTAATACATAGATATCAGCACTAAGCCGCAGCTGCCGGGGGACANAGATTGGTCAAATCAAAAAGTAAATGAAGTACATCGATTTAAATCATCACAACTTCTTCCAACATCAAAGATCAATACTCTCCACAACTTCCATCCAAAACTTAATTACTTATCATTTTAAGAAAAAAAAAAAACTACTCAGAATTCATGGAGAAAACAAAATCACTTTAGTTTAAAAGAAGAAATCATTGTCAAACCAACAACAAGTCTCGATTAAAATCAAAATCAACAATAAGTCTCAATTAAAACCAAAAGTAGTCTAAAATAAAAGATAAAAACTTATCTCAACAATAACAAGTCTCAATTAAAATCAAAAGTAGTCTAAAACAAAAGATAAAAACTTATCTCAAGTCCTAAGTCTCAATTAAAACCAAAAGTAGTCTAAAACAAAAAGATAAAAACTTATCTCAAGTCCTCTCCCATTTCAATTAAAACCAAAAGTAGTCTAAAACAAAAGATAAAAACTTATCTCAAGTCCTCCACCAATCTTGAATTTCCTTTGAATCTGTTTAAAACAAAAAGATAAAAACTTATCTCAAGTCCTCCACCAAACTCTTGAAGTTCCTTTGAACAAAAAAGATAAAAACTTATCTTAAGTCCTCCACCAAACTCTTGAAGTTCCTTTGAATCTCTTCAAAAAGATAAAAACTTATCTCAAGTCCTCCACCAAACTCTTGAAGTTTTGAATCTCCAATCTCTTCTCTTTTACAATCACTCAAAACAAAATAACAAAAAAGATAAAGTAAATAAAAAATGGTTTCTAAAAATCTCTCCGAACTAACTCCACAGAAAAGAACTTTCAAAACTTATCAATATTTTCATGACTTTTTTCTAAGTCCTCACTTCTTTCTTTTATAGTTTTACAAGAGGTGTCTTGGGATCTCTTCAAAATGTGTCTTGATTCGATGTATTTGCCCAAGAGATACATCCTTTCATGATAATTTTCGTCCATGGTGGTTACAACCACCTATTAAGCCAATTGGTGCCAACCTCTTCGAAATTCTTAAAAAACGATTTTACTCATCTAATAACTGCCACTGGAACTTAAATGCGGGGTCTCAGCGCTTAGGCACGGCCTTCACTGTTTAGCAGGCGCTTAAGCGTCGGATCTGGCGCTTAGGCGCCAAAACTCTTTTGCACAATTTTTCACATTTTTGCTCCAAATTTGATCATTTTCACTCCTTTAAGCATTTTTTTTTCATTTTTACTTGTATCTGCAAGAAAAATACAAAAATATCTTCCATTAAAGCGTAATATCTAAAAAATAGGTATAAAAATGTGTCTAAAAATACTATATATTTAAGTGTATCAACTGTTCTGTTTGTTGTTCAGATCGCTGCGATTTACAATTTCACCTACATGATCATTTAAACTGATTCAATGTTGATTTATAATATGCTTACTAGGACCACTGCACCCCTTTGGTATGTGCTTTACTTGTTTAATCGAATCTGGCATCTGCTATCTTCTCATCATCTACAGGTTCAGTTTCTTTCATCCATTGGAAAGGTAATGCCCAAGCTGATTATTTGGCTAAAATGGGCCATGCAAGGATCTTTGTGGGCCTCCACCCCCCATATATATTAAGGCAACTTCTACTTGGGGATAAATTGGATTCCCCATATATTAGAGCATGATCTTCTACCTCTCTATGTCTTTTTCATTTGCAGGTTTATCACAGGTTTTCAGTGATTTTTCCCTGCTGCTATTTTGATGCTTTCACAGATCCTTTTTCATTGTTTTGGAGCTGCACCTATCATGCGTTTCGGACACTTGCTATATGGTTGCACAGTTTTGCTAGTTTTCTTTCGGTTTCAGTCCACAACTGTTTTCGATGAGGATTTTTGGCTACATAATTCTCATNGCCTCTCTGTCTTTTTCATATGCAGGTTTCTCACAGGTTTTCAGTGATTTTTCCCTGCTGCTATTTTGATGCTTTCACAGATCCTTTTTCATTGTTTTGGAGCTGCAGCTATCATGCGTTTCGGACACTTGCTATATGGTTGCACTGTTTTGCTAGTTTTCTTTCGGTTTCAGTCCACAACTGTTTTCGATGAGGATTTTTGGCTACATAATTCTCATAGCAGTTTTTAGGTTTTTTTTTTTTTTTACATGTCAATATGGGGTATACTTCTTTCGATTGGTATGCACTTTGGTTGGGATACATGNGATTTCAGTCCACAACTGTTTTCGATGAGGATTTTTAGCTACATAATTCTCATAGCAGTTTTTAGGTTTTTTTTTTTTTACATGTCAATATGGGGTATACTTCTTTCGATTGGTATGCACTTTGGTTGGGATACATGTATTTTGGAGTTACTTTATCCTTTGTTATCTCTTTTTTCACTTCTTTTGCGTGGAGTTGTAACGTGGAGAGCGGATCCCATAGGATTTCATGGTTTCTTTTGTTTTTTAGCGAGGATCATCTCTCCCCCCCCCCCCTTTTTTTGTAACCTCCTATTTTATTTAACGCGTAGGGNTTTTATCTTTTGTTATCTCTTTTTTCACTTCTTTTGCGTGGAGTTGTAATGTGGAGAGCGGATCCCCTAGGATTTCATGGTTTCTTTTGTTTTTTAGCCGGGATCATCTCTCCCCCCTCTTTTTTGTAACCTCCTATTTTATTTAACGCGTAGGGAGCCACGAGCTGCTCCTTTATTAAAAAAATATCTATATATATACATATGAATATATACATACATATGTATATATATATATGTATGTATTTATATACATATGTATGTATGTATATGTATCTGCAAACATAAATTAACATGTTATCCACATTCAACAACTTTAATACTCCTAACATCCGCTTGAAGTAGGGTAGATTTGCTGCTTGCTATGCTCTTGTGGGACCCCAAGTCGCAACTCCACCCTTCTTGCTTTAATGACAGTTTTTTATTTTGTTATAACAAGCATTTTGATATCAGCATCATTTGCTCTCAGGCATTCTGCTTTACCTTTCCCAGTGATACTATAGGCCTGTTCTGTTAGGTAAATTTTATTTAGCAAACAGGGTAATTAGGAAGTTTTAGTTTTGGACAATTGATTTTATCTAGTATTATTTTCTTTTCAATGAATAGTAAATTTGCTATTGCTGCTTCCTAGTGTCTCTGTTTGTTGTGAAAAGCTTTATACAACAAAACATAGGTGTAACAATGTATAAAATACCACTGATCATCCTCCAGAAGAACTTAAAAAGCCTGGATGTATTGAGGGAGTTGGTGAAACCGCCAGGGTCCTAATGATGCAGCAACAAAGAGATACAATGGCTTTACATAAGAATAATGGTGGCCACAGCCTTTAAACAGCTATCATAGCTAGAAATTTTCCATCAAAATGGAGTGGGATAGATGCCGGAAAAGAAGTTCATCACTGAAATGCAGCATCGGATAAATAAAATTATAAACACCATTGTTGCTCTGCTTCATGTCTAGTTCCTTAATTCTTCTCTAAATTCACAACAAAAAGGGACTTGAGGTTGAACATTTAAAACAATTACATTGTGCTTGGTTGAACTTCCAGGGTCCAAGGAACGTAAGGATGACTTGAGGGTACCTTGAGTTTCAACTAGAGGTTAGGATTAGTTCCCTACAGTCTACCCTAAGCTTCAAATAACTTTCCATTGTCCTTTCAAGTTCATTTGATAAACCAGAGCTCAATTGACTTCATTTAAAACCAAAAAATATCCTTAAGGACTCAAAAGTTTATTTAGATCAACTACAAGTCCAAAGAACAGAAAACCAAAGAATAAACCTATACTAGGGCTATAAACGAGCAGAGCTTAAAAGAGGCAACGTCAACCTTACTCGAAAAATGAGGTCAATAAATAAACTCCTAAAAGGATTTATGGATTGTCAAAAGTATGCCGCACATGTTCAAGTTGACCAAAATAAATGCCCATGAAATTCTTCTAGAAGAGATCGATTCAAATCAATTTAGTCTGATTCAACTTAAATTTGAAAAATTTTGATTTTAAATTTTAGTCTAGATTTGATTGGATTTTAGCTACATTTCTAGATGAGTTGCAAGTCACATTTCTATATATAGCCTTGCGTCTTATTTCCTAATGTCCTGTGTCCCAAAAAACTATTGCACATTTCTTTCTATTTCTATGCAAGAAATGATTAATAACCTCCAACAAACTTACACTACCAAAATTTTAACTTTTCTATAAGGATTTATGTGGCAGACATTTTATAAGTGAATTGGTTATCTTTTACTTTATTTTTCTTTTACACAGTGTAACCTTGGTTTCCCCAAAACTATAGTAGAATCTACTATTTTGTTAGAACTCTGTTGGGAAATGATTTTAGAGAATGATTGTTAATTACTTCATTCATAATTCTCGTTGTTTTTAAGGAATTGAAAATCAACATTTTATTTGCATATACTTGAAGTATACTTTTATGGTTGGAAAAAAAAAAACTTAAACAAGAGTATAGTATGATCATTGAAAATGTAAAAAGGTTCATGCGAAATGCCTGATGAAATAGTAATATATATATCATCCAAGAGATGCACGTTTTCTAGCAAGAAAATAAAAGGTTTTTAAATAAATATAGCATGATGCATTATTTAGTATATGAACACTACCAAGTGTTATTTAACAATAGGTTTAACAATGTTGCGCAAAATTACGCAATTACGAAAAGGTATGGGAAAATTCAACGAATCAAGTAGGATGAGCATTTGTCATTAGCCTCATAAGCCTCATAATTTAGACATAAATTTTTAAGATAAAAAATGATTAGATGTTCTTGTATGTATATTAAGTGTTTCAGGGGTATCGGATCGATAATGATTTTAAAAAAATATATTACATTAAGTGCATAAATGCAAATACTCTCTTAGATGCTAAATTGATCATAAAAACACATCCATATAGATCCAGACAAGAGCATTGAAGTTCAAGACATACTTTGATGTTATTCAAGGTTATATGTGTCCCAGAGCTCCATAGGTAGTTCCCTTCATTTGATTTTCTCACTTAAAATTTGCCCTAGCACTTTTTAATATTCTTCAAAAATCAATTTCATCTCAAACTTATCAAAAGTTTCGGTAGATATTTTAAGTAATTGGAACGCAGTTCAAAACAAGTGGCATATTTTTTGGGCACTCAAATATATTATAATCAGATTGTTGATCGATTATGGTCAATTATATATTTCAAGTTCACAATTATTTTTAATGTTTAGGCATTGTATGAAATCAATTTTTACTTTTGTTTTTGTTTTACTATTTTAAATAGCATGTTTTTTTTTTTTTACTTTTATTAAGGGTTTTCATTTCTCTTTAGAAACAAATCTAATTGATTAATAAAATATGCAAAATCAACTTTTTATTTTTTAGGTGTTTTAATTTTTTATCAAATAACTCAGCTACTTGTGTATAGTAAATATCACCACTAGCCGCCTCTGGCCACCATATTGGTTGATGCACACTATCACCACTAGCCACCATCGATTGCCACGACTACCNCCAACCACCATCGATTGCCACGACTACCAAAAACAATCAACACCAATAACATCACCGGCCGGCTACCTTACCGAATAAATTGATGTATACAATGTCAATATAAAAAAATAAAAGATGTTTCAAATATTAATTATATTTTTTTTATTTTAGATCAAACCATAATAAAAAATTAACCAAAAAAAATAAAAACCTAAAGCAATCCCGAAAGATCTCTTAATAAATAATAATTTTTCAATCTACACAATTAATTGTCAAAAATATCACCATCGTGTATAGAATGTGATTTGCATGTGAAATCATATAATGGTTCACAGAAATCAATCATTTATTAAGTCAAGTTTCAGTCATGCATTATTCACTCATGATCGCAAGACCATGGTCGTGCCTACAAGAATGCCCTTATGCTTGCATGCTTGATGCTTCGTTGCTTGCAAGTGCACACCGCTGCATGCCATGCATGCCCCTGTGCATCTTGCACCCACAAGTGTCGGCAACCTCATTCACGCATACCTATGCCTATCACTAGTTGCTATGTCAGATGAAAGGAATACTAACATATCCAAATGAGCCTATCAAGCAAAATTACCCACTTTTTTACCAAACTGTGAATGGAAATAACAATTATATGTATTAGAACTAAATAATAATTTATTTATTCTAGATTATATCATTTTATTAAATATATTTTTATTTAAATATACTAAAATAATTTTTTTAAAATTTTTTTTTTTGTTTTTCTACTGCACTTCATCTTCTTCAAATTTTCTCTAGCCATATTGACAAAAGCCTACCAAATTTTCTTAACATTGCACAAAACCTTTCTCCTTAATTGAAGAGCATCAAAGCACTCAAGTAATTGCATCTTTACGAGAATTTTTTAGTTTAAGTTTCTATGAACATTTTCTTATCAATCATAAATTTTTCTCATCGAAATTATTATTGCTTGTTTAAAATCATTTTTATGTGGTGAAAAAAAATACAAGCTACATACATTTTTTTCGATCAAAATCTATTTTACAAAATTAGTAAGCAAATATTTTATATATAAATTTTTTGTATCATCTGACCTTTTGTCAAAAAACATATTGATATAGCATCTTAAGTTGTAGACTTAATTCTTCTAACAAAATAAGTGAAGAATTTCTTATTTGATATATTTTGGTATAAAATATTATGAGCGATTATGTTCTTTGTAAACCAGCTTTAGTGAGCTCAAAAAATGATTTTTACAGAATTCATTTTTACAAATATGTTTTAATTTTGAGATAGTGTTGTATGTCATGTGAAAGATCATTCGCTTCATTATAGATATAAATACTCAATATTGTGAGCATAATCATATCAGTATTTTGCAAGTATTCTAGGTAGTGAGGTGAATAAAAGTGAATTATAAGATCATTAACCATATTTTGACTTCTATGTTGCAACATATCAAGTTTAAAATTATCTTGATCAAATTATACATTTTTAACAAAGCTATTAACTTAGTGCAAATCAAATTTCGTACTTTTAATGGCAGCCCATTCATCCATTATTATATCAACTTTATGTTGGACTAGCTTATTTGGTTCAGGCCAATAATATTGGCATTGGCCTTCTAAAGTGCTTACCATTTTCCCTTTTCTACTTTAGGCTCTATTTGGTTTGGAAGGAATTGATGGAGAGGAAGTGAAATTAATAATTAAATTAGTCTTCACTCACCATATTGGTTGATGAATATTAAGAAAAACTTTTTTTTAATTAAAACTAAAAAAAGCTTTATTTACTTTCTTTCCATCTTTAGTAGATGAGAAATTAAACTTTAATTTCTTGTGAGAAGAGGAGATGACTCAAAGCGACGAAAAGATAAATTTGTTTTCTGGTTTCGNTATTTTTTTTTAATTAAAATTAAAAAAAGCTTTATTTACTTTCTTTCCAACTTTAGTAGATGAGAAAGTAAACTTTAATTTCTTGTGAGAAGAGGAGATGACTCAAAGCGACGAAAAGATAAATTTGTTTTCTGGTTTCTTCAGCAGAGGGCACGGAATTGTTAAAGAAATTATATATATATTAACATGTTTTAATAAATTTCAATTATATATTAATTATCTAGAAATGAAACAGCCAAAAGAAAATTTGAAGCCAACTAAATATGCATTCCATCCAATTCCTCAAAAACAATTGAAGATTCAAGTTTGATTTGGTATGGAGTAATTGAACAAAAAAAATTCAAGGAAATAAAAATAAATTGTAACGAAATTTAAGTGATATATTTTCACCACTTATTTGGTTGAAAAGAATTGAAGTAAAAAGTATTTCTTCTCTATTGATTAATTGTTGAGGAATCAATTTGCTTTCCTTCTTGTGAAGATATGATATGTCGACCCCAATGATGACCTCATAAATTTTCTTCCTGTTTTATTTTATTGCTCTGTTGAAAATAGTCAACGTTTTTATTTACATTTCCTAAGTAAATAGGATTGCCTATAAATTGCATTAAAACAAAAAACATCAAAGATAGAAATTTGAAGCAACCTGAATCTATAGTCCCTCTAATTCATTCAAACAAAACCAAGCATTAATTTTACGAAAGCAAAAAAAACCAGAAATCGCTTTATACTGCAATAAAGCATCAGAAAACCAGCTAAAAATGGAAATTCTTCATATCAGCCATGATATATCAACAACAGCTAATTTCATAAAGCATCAAAACTACATATAATAACGATTTCTATTGTACTCAAGTAGCAGGACAAAGGAATTTCTTTAGCCGGGCTTATTGAAAAGCGCTGACCTTGAGATTGCTCTGGCTTCTGCGAGGAGATAGAGGAACCCATGGGACGAAAATAAGAGAAGGCTGAACAGTAAGTGCCTCTTCCGCCAATCTTATTTTTTGCGAAATATGGGAAGTGAACCGACGAAGACCTAGCGTACTGTAGGGAATGCACACGAGACGGAAGCCTCGGATTCAAAGAAAGAAGTCGACCTCCGGTGGCCATCTCGAACAACACAGCAAATGAGTTGCAAGGTCATTCATTGCACTCATCTTGATGACATTACACCAGAACTAGTGCGAGAAACGGCCGCCAAACTAAGCCCTGGTGTTCGAAGCAGAAACGTGTCCTCCTTCCAGAACACTCGTCGATTTGCTTCGGATGTTGGAACGTTCTTCTACCACAAGTATAATTTCAACAAACTATAAATAAAAAAAGTTGTTACAAATAATATTAATCATTCAAAACTTAAAAATTTTTATTATTTAAGGACATCACTCAAAAATTTCATGAATAAATTTTGGAGGAAGACTAAAATAATAAAGAAATTTATTAAGATATTATATTTAATAATTTAGATGATAAGTATTTAAAATCTCATATAAAAATAAACTTTTTTATTCTTATAAAATTTGTTAAAGTTTAACATTTAAATAGTTGCAGTAGGTGTTGATGTAAAGATAATGGGATCTTTTCAAAACTCAAACATAAAATAGAAAATAAATAAATAAAAACTTTAATTTCACAAATAAAATTAATAAAAATAAACTTCTTAATTCAACATATTTTTATGTATAAATATTGCCTAGGTTTAGTTAATTTAATTATTTTTTTGGGTAAAAATCAAATCCGATGCTAGTTGGCAAGTTAAAGATGATTAATTAATCATAAGATGATGCCACTAAAGCTATATATTACTACCAATGAGCTCAAGTTTGCAAACTTAATTTAATTGAGTAAATCCTTATATGACATCAAGTTCATTAAAATCATCAAGATAGTTCAACCAGGTTGCCAAGACTACTTATTTGAATAATTAAATAAACTAACCAAAAACTCAAAGTTCCTTGCTAGCCTAAAATCAAGTCTTTAAAGGCTTCAATTGAATTCTCAATTTCTAAGTGAAGTTGAGTGTAACTTTACTGAAAATGTTCATTTTTACATCAAGCACTTAATAGGTATTTCTATGTAATTTTACTTATGCTATTCAAATATAGCATTTTCTAGCCTTAGTCTAACCCTATAAATAGAGGGCTAAAGGGTAATTTTAACAAATCAATCATTTACATCAGTCTTGTACATTTAAAATCAAGTGAAAATTATTATAGGTTCTTTTTCTAAAAAAATTCTCTTTTATTTCTTTATCTAACTCTATATTATCTCATTAGTAACGTTCTAGTGTTATCTACAAATTTAAAATCTCATTCTATTCAATATATTCTAAGATCTCGTGAATGTAGATTTTGTTAAGAGCAAAAAAATTAACTGATGTTTCACTTAAAATGAAGGGAAAGATTAGTACAAGAAACTTGACATAACTTTATCACACTCAAGCACAATCAAACGGATGATCATACAACAAAAATATTTTAAACAAACTTGAAGCATTTGTAACAAAATTCTTACAAAATATTCTCTTAATGATACCCATTGAGAAAGCAACTTCACCACATCATCCATGATATTTCTTCATAAAATTATACTAAAGAATCTTTATCTCTCAAAGAAAAATGTTCTCATCTCTATGGCCAAAAAAAAAAAAAATCTTTCAAGCAAATAAATATTTTCTTTATTCAAATTATGGAGGTTCGTTCTCTACCAAATTGTATTTTATAAAAAAAAAAGTGAATCTAGAATATCACAATGTTAGTATTGAATTATGAGTTTTATATACTCTATAAATAATATTATTAACTATTGACTACTTTTCATAACATCACAAAGCCAGCTAAAATTGTAATTCTTCAAATCAACCATGATATATCAATAAGAGCTAATTAATGAGCTTTATATACTCTATAAATAATATTATTAACTATTGACTACTTGTCATAACATTTGAGGAGACACCAATAAGATTGTCCGGGGACTTTCATTCAAAAGTATCTTGAGTTTTGTGGAATAATTAGTTAGTGCATAACGACCCTTAAGAAGTTTTTAAACCATATTGAATATCAGGTAGGATCCTCATAAATATTTTGAATATTTTATAACTCAATTTTAATATGAAATATTAGATTTCTTTGATTTAAAATCTCTAGTTGCCTGTGTTGCATCTTTTTTAGATCTTCATGAGAGGGCCCTTCAGATATGCAGTTGGCGTCATAATAGTAAATTCGATTATTAGCAACGGTCACATGGTGTCGGTAATGATAAACCATAGATCATATATTTTATTAACGGTTTAGATACGGTTTATTTGAAGTTGTATAAAATGCTTGTCAGTAATAAAATTAGGTGACATTTTATCTACAGTTTTATATTAACCGATGTTTATCCAATGTACCTAACCATCACCAGTGATCAAAAGGTTTAACCTTAGCTTGATCGCCAATTACATAACCGACATTAATATCCATAGGAAATGTGTTGTACTTACGTCAAAAAGGTGTTGCACCAGAAAGTGTAGCCTAATTGTTGGTTAACCAAAAAAAATTACCGATGGTCTAAATCCATAGCAAAAATGCAGCACTCTCTTATAACATCCCTTGTTTGATATAACATCAGAAAATCGTCGACACTGAATCAACGAGTCTTAAAATCATAGGTAAGCCATCAAAAACCTTTATCATCAGAAAAAATAAAATGTAAGTCTTCCTTCTACACTATAATTTACACACCCGTGGTCGTAATACTGCAATTAACACACATCACAACATAGTAATAAAACTAATTAATTAGTAAAATATATGCAGAAATAAAAGAAAAATAATTGATTTTAGCTGAATTAAATGAGCAACTTTATAATAAAATTAATGTTCGAGACCAATAAATTATTTAACATACAAAAAAATATTAAAAAAATATCCCCTACTCATCCTTCTTTATTCTCTCATCCTCATCCTCATCCTCATCCTCATCCTAAACTGAATGCTTCCCTTTCTGCAGTTTAGAACGTAACATCATTTTGATCTCTACTTTCCTCTTCAACTCCACATCTGATATCAGAGTGGCTAGGTGGGTGGAGACCTGGACAGCAACCTAAGAAGCAATCTGGTGACGCATCTTCTTCTCCTTTGCAGTGGAAGTAGATGCACCATCTATGTTAGAGGTCAGGCTAGCATCATAGGTCGGCGTTTGAGACCCCAACCAATAGACCCTACCCCTCTTCTCGCAGCTGACAACCTCCCTCTATATGACATACTAAAAAGGATCATGAGATGTGCTCGAACCATAGGCCAACTTCTGGGATCGGCTCTCTTTGATCGTCTAGAAGATCTCCTACATAAGCTATAATTAATAAAAGTTAGAGATTAAATAGACTTTGATATTTATTTGAAATGGATTTAATAATTAATCATGTGAATTACCAAGGTTGTCTAGGATATACTATCCACCAGGACTAATTCGATTGCCACCTATGAGTGTGCCCATGTAACTCTTCAGTGCTCTCATCCTTTCTATAGAGTCTGTTAATGTAATGAAAGCCTTATAAAGAAATTCAAGAGAATATTAAAAAATGTCAGGATTTTGAATTTGAAAGACATTTTGAGAATGATAGAACTGTTCATAAAATTTTTAAATTTGGATTTTATTAACATAATCTATTTAGAGATGTTAATATATAGTAGATTTTATGGGACCATTTATACCCTCATTCGAAAATATATACATATTGATTGCAGTGAATTATGTTTCAAAATGGATTAAAGCAATCACTTTACCTCGATGTGATGGTTGTAGTGTTTCAAAATTTTTAATTAAAAATATTTTTACAAGATATGGAATGTCGAGAGTAATCATTACCGATGGAGGATCTCATTTTAGAAATGCAACAATTGCAAGCTTTGTGGAAATATATAATATAGTGCATAAAGTTGCAACTGGTTATTATCCCCAGATGAGTGGTTTAGCAGAAATATCTAATTGTGAAATTAAGAGAATTATGGAAAAAAGTGCCAATCCTAGTAAAATGGATTGGTCTACTAGATTAGCTACTGCATTATGGGCATATAGGACAGCCAATAAGACACCTATAGGAATGTCCCCTTGTAGATTAATTTTTTAGAAGAATTATCACTTGCCAGTTGAATTAGATCAAAAAGCTTATTGGGCTATAAGAGAATTCAATTTTAATTTGAAATAAGCTGGTGAGAAAAGATTATTGCAATTGAATGAGGTTGAGGTTATCAGAAATGAATCTTACGGTATTTCGAGGATTTATATGGAAAAGATGAAAAAATGGCATGATCGAAAGATAATAAAAACAGAAATTAAACTTATACAGTAAGTTTTATTATACAATATAAGATTGAAATTATTATCTCGAAAATTGAAGTCTAGGTGGAATGGGTCATTCAGAGTTATAAAAGTACATCCCTATGGGGCAGTTAATATTGAAGACCCAAAGAATGGAAGAATATTTAAAGTGAATGAGCACAGATTAAAATCATATTTTCATGGTCAAAGACCAGCTTTTAAAAAGACAGTAATGTTGGGTCACCTAGAATAAGACTGGTAAAGTCGGGCAACAACATTAAACCAAGCATTTTGTGGGAGGCAACCCATTTGTTTCTTTGTTTATCTTGTTTCTGAGTTTGTTTTGTTTGAGATAGTTCATGTATATTTATTTTTATGTTTTTATGTAGTTTGTATATTTAATAAAATATTTAGAAACAACTTTATTTGCCTTATTTTATGGAAAACTTGCGAATTTATTGGATTGAAATCGAAATGGCGAGAATTTTGAAACTGGCGCATGATGCGCCGCAGGTCTGAAAATGTTTAAAAGTGGCAAATGGTACTTTTTGGCAGTTTATTTTCCATATAACTCCTAAAAACCGAATCCTAACCATATTTTACGGGGAAAACAAGGGAAGAGTCACCATTTTTCAATTCCTCCGACTTCCCACTCTAGAAACTCTACTAGATTTGGAATTTTCAACTAGAGAAAGTTTGTCAGTTTAGATGCACAGAAATTACATGATCGAGTTCTAGTGAAAAAGAGGCTAATCAAAGAAAGGGGATTTGTGAATCAAGGATTCAACACACTGAATACTCGAGTATAAGAGACTATTGCGCAGAGGCATTGGGAAGTGCTTTGCTACACTACTTCCACTGTTGTTGTTCCCGTAGTAAAAGAACTTTATGAAAATCTTCATGGGATCAACCAAGGAATAATTTGAGTGTGTGGTAGGTTTGTGAAATTCACTCCTTCAAGAATAAATGAGATGTTTATGATTGAAAATGTGTATATCTGTCATTATGCAAACATTACCACCACCAGAGAGAATATGAATGAACTCTACCGCTACTTTATGAATGAAGATGCTAATTG
Organism: Phalaenopsis hybrid cultivar; assembly: GCA_002079205.1. Lineage (NCBI taxonomy): Eukaryota > Viridiplantae > Streptophyta > Magnoliopsida > Asparagales > Orchidaceae > Phalaenopsis > Phalaenopsis hybrid cultivar. Next base: position 121,100 of record JXCR01144530.1, read on the forward strand.
GGAGACCAGAGATGATGGAAATGTATGTTTTCCTTCATCATTTTCAAATTCAGTTTTAAAAGCCTGACACTTCTTAATTGCATCGAAATTACTGTCTACCATGAAAATTAGTAAGGTCACTAAGGAGAGTGACATTCTGAGTTAATGTATTCAAACCAAAAAACCTATTGATGTTGGAGCTATTATTATGAAATCAGTTTTGGGTTTGATTGTGAAAGGATCTGCAACTGGACTGGGACATCCATCAGTTATTTTCCTACTATGTAGTGAATCGCAAGTACCTTATGAATGTTGGGAAAAAGTACTGCTTCCTTGGAAGCCGATGGATCCAGAAGTCTACTACAACTATATTGGAATAGGAGATGAAAATGATATGAATGTATTGCTATGTTCAAGCAACATGCATGGATTGAAAAAGAAAATTCAACAGACGAATTTCCATTTCGACTCCTCTACAATTTGTATGTGCACTACCAATTGATGGGAGATATCCAAGAAGACGATAGTGAAGATGATGTTTGATCTTAATTTATGCACGGAATATTTTGTGTAGTATTGTTTGTTTTAGTTTGTTGTGTTGGATTGCATTTCCTATCAAATGAATGCTATAGATGTTTATGTTTTGAATATTGATGTTTATATTTCACTGTTAAGATGTTGGTTTTCCTTAGAACACTGAATTTAATGTTTATTGGCTTGAAAAAGTATTAGTTTGTAATAGCCCAAATTTTATATATAAATGTGAGTCTTGTGTTGTTTGGGAAATTTTAGTGTTAGTGTGATGTTTATGTATGCTTAAAAGATTTATTTGAGTAAAATAGAGGTTGACGTAAAGCAGTACGAAGCAGATTTTGACAAAAACTGAAAACTATAAAATTTGAGCTCTGGCGCATCATGCGCCAACTTATAGAGACTTGGTGCATGATTTGCCAAAGGTTTGAACATGCTATATTGCCTAGAAAATAGCAAAATTGCATGGGAAAACTCCATTTTTGATGCTTGAGTCATCTTCTACCTCGAGTCCTTGGTCTAAAGCATCACATTGTGGGCGATAGAGAAGGATTTGGAGGCTAAAAAATATAGATTTCATTTTCTTTTGGTAAGAGCTTCACTTTGACTTAAAATTTTTTTATTTTCATCATGGATTTTGGGAGATCAAAAATTGGAATTTTTTATGAAAAAACTCAAAGAAAACTAATGGTGAAAAGCTTTTTAGCAAATAACCTTGCTTGAGAAGTTAGATTTTTTATTTAGTAATTTATTTGGACTATATTTGGATTTTTGTGGAATTTTCAAATGGCTCCCTGAATTAAGAGAGAAAAGCCATCTGAGGACTTCGACAAATGAACAATTGTTAGTTTTAAAGCCCAACATAGTTACAATACTCAGATGGAGACCAAGAGAATGATCCAAGAGTGGGAGTTTTCAAACCCGGGTGGCAAGGTTGAAACACTGATTCTTGCCAGGAATTGGGAAAGATTCTGCTACTTCACTGCTGTAGCAATTGTCTCGATGATTCGAGAGTTTTATGCAAACTTGAGATTCACTACTGATGATCACATCCTTGTTAGAGGTAAACAAGTTGAGTTTATTGTTGATTGAATCGATACTTTTTATGGTTTGAAGGGTGTATTTTTCGATGAATATGTCGCATTTGTGATGACTGATTCATCACTGGAGAAAGTGATTGCATTTTTTACTAATGGAAGAGGGAAATGGAAGATTAAGAATAATAACATAATTAACTTCTCTGCTTCTATGTTAACTATTCAGTCAAAATCATAACACCAATTCATTTTTGCCAGACTATTGCCAACAAATCATTTGACTGATGTTACTAACTATAGAGTTGTACTCAACTATTGCATTCAAAACATGAAGGCAATAGATGTGGGTGCACTTATATTTCAACATGCTCAAAGTATTGCTGGTAGTTTTACAGCTGGAGGATTGGGATACCCTGCCTTGATTTTTACTTTATGTGAAAAATCAGGAGTAGAATCCCATAGAAATGAAGAGAGATTGCAGCCACAAAATCCTATCGGGGGACATATGATTCAGAGAGTAGAATCATTTGTTGAGTCTAGAAGTGGAAGAAGAGATAGACCCTCTACATCTACTGCAGAGGTATCTACTTCTATATTTATATAACTTGAAGGTATTATGGATCAGCTGATGATTCAACAGATGGATATAGTAAATATTCAAACTCGTTTGGGAGAGATAGGAACATAGAATGCATATAATGATAAATATCAGTAGAGGAGAGTTCAACATGATATTGAGTTTGAAAATGCCATGGTAAGACACCTTAGGGGTGAACCTAATGTGGACTTTCCTACTTGCCCCAGTTTCACTCCCTATGCTCCCATCCATGAAGAAGAAAAATAAGAAGAAGAAGAAAAATTAGATGATGAAGAGGAAGGAGATGATGATTGATGTTTTATGAGTCTTTTTTAGTTGTTTTGATGTATGTTTGTTGTTTGTGTTTTTATTAGGTTGTACTTTAATTTGAAACATGTTGTAGTAAAAGACTTTTTATGCTGTGTTGTGAACTGAATTTGTAATAGTACTTGTAGACTTTCATTTTTTATCCATTTTTACTATTTTTAGTTTATTTTGAAATTTAGTTTTTTAGTTTTTGTATTTATGTTTTTAATTCTCAACAAGTTCTCTAAAATATATTATGTTTTATTTAATACTTTAAAGTTTGTATGTAGTTTTACAATTAGTACTTGCAGTATACTAAAGCCCAGTTTCATAGTCAGAAATCCTCTACTGGTCAGTACTTATTTTCATGCATTTATTATTTTCTTTCACCTATTAAATTTTATATTAAAAATATTTTTAAAGTCATTTAAAAAATTAATTTTGAGGGAAGGATAAATTTATTTTGAAGAAGGGGTAAACTAAATTTTATTTGTCCTTAAGTAACTATATTTTTAAAAATTAATTAAACATGGTCTAGGGTATTAAGATTTAACGTTAAATGACTATACTTCTGTTTATAAGTATTATAGTAAATTTAGGTAAAGAGATTTTAACAATGAAGGTCAATTCTAAAGTTGAAGATATTTGGTATAATAGGATAAAACAATGTTTTTCTATTTAAAGTATAGAAAATTGTATTTTTGAGGTGTTAAGTAGAGTTTCATGTAAGAAGAAAGGAATGAGACTTTATGCAAATATCTTAAACTAATATGAATTTATAAAGTAAAGAAAGGTTTAGAGTTTTGACTTTAGGAAGAGGATAGTGAAGTTCAAAATCACTAAAGGCTATCCAAATATAGTAATCCTCCCTTGAAAAAGAAAAAGAAAAGAACGAATTGAAAAGATCCTAAAAGAAACAAAAAAGAAGAAAAAGAATAGAAAAAAAATATAAGTGACGAGAAGTTTGGGGAAATGCCTAATCAAAAATTGGCTTTACTTGAATCAACTTAAGGAAAAAGCTTTATTACATTTTCTAAACTTGTATTGGATTATTAGTAGCATTCCTAGTAAAGTTTTCATGAAGTTCTTTTTCATATGAATGTTATAAATGTCATTAATATGATAAATTGCAATTCTTCTTAAACTGAATAGAGATTCAGAAATCTTAAATTTGATTGCTAAGTATTCCTAGACTTAGAATTTGAATCTATGTTATTAAAGGGTTTTTCTTAAATTTTGCTATTCGATTTATTAAACTAAAGTATAGAAGTTATAAGTTAATCTCTACCCTAAGCCATATGCTTTTAAGTAATAAAAGTGTCACTTGAGGACAAGTAACATTTAAGTTTGGGGGAATTTGATACACCAAAATAATATACTATTTTATGTACCTAATTTATGCTTATTTTTTATGATATTGCACTTCAAAGAAGGGTATTTTGTGTTTTATATTGCAGACATATTATTTTTAGGCATTTGGAGCGAAAATGACATAAAGGATGAAATTTGGAGCAAGAAGAGCCAATTTTAGATTCTGGCGCATCATGCACCAGATTGGCACATGACGCGCCAAAATCCAGAGAGCTGGCGCATGATACGCCATATCGACGCATGATGCTCCAAGGGCGACTTTTTCAAATTAAGGAGGTTCGAGACAAATTTTGTGTGAATTTTCAAATTAATACTTGTTCTACACACACCTTGGAGTGATTCAATGCATCTTGAGACTTTGGAACGCTCTTTTATGAAGGGATATGACTCTTGGATCAAATGAAACATCTTTTGAATTTAAAAGAGTTGACTTTTAGAGGGAATTTTGGAGGGAATTTTGAATTCTTTTCCAAAGGAGGTAGCCCAAAATAAAAGAAGAAGACTTGAAGAACTTCTAGGGGGACGAAATAGAGTGAAGCTTTTGGTGGGTGGCATGAGAGTTGGAGAGAAATAGAGAAGATGATATTTTCTTCTAGGTTTGTAAGAGGAGAGGGAAGGTGAGAGATTTCTTCATCATTAAATTTCTAATAGAGAATTGGGAGTCTTTGTAAAGAGAGAAAGGCTTGGAGAAAAATTCTAAAGATTTGCTTGAAAAGGATTATGAGATAAGTTGTATTTTCATTTCTTTTGTTTTGTAAAACTCATTTTTATATATGAAATTCATGTTTTATCGTATCCTTCTCTTGAATTCTAAGTTGTTTTCTTTAACCTTCTCCCTACTTTGAAGATATGGTTTTGTGAAGAATATATTTTGTTTTCTACTATTTTAAATGATAATAATTTGTGATAATTTGAACTTCGATCTTCATTTATTTTTTGATCTGATCAATTGCAATGTTAAAACTTGTTGAGAGGCATATGTTCTTAAATGAGATATGATTTTTATAACATAGAGAGAATCACATTTGATTTGATGGGAGAGTACACTTTTGTTGGATGTAAAATTGGAGATTTTAAGGGGACAGATTAAAACCCTTAATTTAGTTCAGTTGATTGGAAAATAATGTGAGATTGTTATCCCTCAGGCAAGGGAGTAATGGGAGCTCTCGAGTGGCAGTCATTATTCTCCTAGCCTAACCACAGAATTAGGGACCAAACTTTGGATTAGTCGATGTTCTTTATACCACTTGGAAGAGGATAAAGAATAGGATTTCTCCTATTTGGTACAAAACAATTTATATATATTTTTTCAAATGATTTCAATTTCTTCACAAACCATATACTCGTTGTAAAGGAGAAGGATGCTTTCCTAAATTTAAACTTTCCGTCACAACAAAAACTTTGATGAATTTTCATAATTTTATTTCTGAAAGTTTAGTATTTAGTTTAGTTTAATTTTTCTAATCTTACATTTGCATTTTAATTAACATTCACCAGAGCAGTCAAGTTTCAAATTTTTCACTTTACTTTTTTTTGTTTTTATTATAAAATAATTTTCAAATTTTACTTTAGGATTTTCCAACTTCTCTATGGGATCGATATCTAGGACTCCACATGATACGTATACTTGCATTGATATTTAGGATAGATTTGGCCGTTTAAAAAAAGAGTTTTAAAGGATAAATTATATTATATTGCATATTTATTTTAAATCTACGTGCATCTAGTTTCTGGCGCTGTTAAGTGTTGTCAACTTCATAAATATTTGCGTATATAAATCTCCTGTGTCATCATCCTTAGAACTTCGGGGTAGTTTTTCTAGTACAACATAAATCTTCAACTCATTCTTAGGCCTTTGCACAATCATTTTGTGCAATTTAAGCTCTAGGTCACCTTAGACTCCGAGGTCATCGTTCGTTACGACGTAAACCCTCCTATCTTTTAGGCTATTTGTATGATTCCATCATGCAAATGTAAGACCTAGTTAATAATAATTGGAAGGAAGTAACATTTAATAATTTTTCCTCAAACTTGAAGCCAAACCATATGATAGCTTGTGAAGTCTTCGAGGTATTATTCAGGATCTATGATGACCTCCAGTTTTCTCCCATTATATTCCATAATAATTGTTCCTAATTGATCTTCTCCCATTTAATACCTTTTTTTTCTGACCTTGAAAGTCCTAAACTTTGAAATTCTTGAAGACAATTGTTTTGATTTAAATTGAGAGTTTTCTTAGGTAACCTTGGCCATTTACGATGTAATTAACTATATGGGTTTGCCCTTATTGGAAACTTTAGAGCCCAACTTAATATAAACCCTATATAATCTTTAAAATTAGATAGGGGAAATTTTTTTGTCAACATAAATAGTTTGCAAACTAAAACTGATGTCATAAATTTGTTAGTTTATTTAATCGAGCCTCATTAGCTAGTAATATTCCTCGAGATAGAAAAATCGCTTGCGGTGTTGTGCTCTTTTATTTAAATTGTATATATGAGATCAGTTATGTCTTGTATTTTCAAAAATTAAACTACTACTTTTCAGAACTCTATAAATATTATTTAAAAAATGAAAATTTTCAAAAAGGGGATCGACATGTCTTCCAATGGTGTCATGGTCTTATAGAAAATCTTCTTTAAGCTTCATCATGTTGGTCTTAACCAACTCATCCAAGTGTTGAGGGTTTGAGACCACCCATGTGGGATTTCACAAAAGAGCTAAAAGATGGTTAGAACTCCTAAAGGGGCGGGTCTCATTACTAGTTTTCATGGATAGTCAATATGGATGCTATATTGGATAAATCCTATGTTTTAAGAGAAGAATTTAGACCTCACCAAAATGAGGTGAACACCCGATAAGCCACAAGTCCTTTCAAATAAGACATAAATATTAATTTCAAACTTTACATCTAGAAAATGTTTAAGAATAATAATTTTTAGAATAATGTAATTTAAATAGAATTTTTCAGAGAAAAGAATTATATATTTGTTATAGATTTTTTGTATTGTAATACTTAACTAATAAAAGAAAATATTTTAGCTCTCTATAAATTGAAAACTAGAACTTATTTTATTTGCTTAAATATTTTTCATATTTGATATGAACCATTTTATATTGGGAAGTTTAAATGCATACCACCTAACTCTCACATATTTTCATATCTAACAATTAAAATCATATTTAAATTATTAATATATTAAAGTCAGATATCTATGCATGAAATGTGTATTTCACTTTTAAAAGTAAGTGATAGTGGAATTTTTCAAATTATATTAAAGGTATGAATTTTAAGCATATAAATAAAAAAGCTTAGGTATTAAATAAGTAAATAGTTAGGAGTTGTATGGTATGTATGTAAATGCTTATTTACTATTTATGTAACCAAAGTTATTTAAGAATGATACCACCCAATACTTTTGTGTTTATGATATTAAATTTTGCTTTAATTTCGACTTATAAATCTGTAATCTAAGAGTGATTGAACCTAATAACCTCTAACCATTTTTATTGAATCCACACAATATAAGCTTTTCTAAACATAGCTCACGTGTGTCTACTTTAAGATGAGCAAGAACTTTTACATACATCACGTTAAATGTTGCTACTATATCAACAAGCACTTGATTAATCTGAAGTTCTCTAGGTTCATAAAAATATAATGTGCATGATCATGATTAGTAGTTATTAGGTGCAAATCTTCATTCAAATATGTATCTCAGACATTTCTTTAAAGTATAAAGCCTATTCAAATGAATAAAGCATGGCTTGAGTAAAATAAATAATTTGACTAATAAAGCCTTAAATAGGACTACATGCATCTTTTTAGACACAACAAGATCATTGAAAATGCTCAATTTTGAAGGGAGCCTCCTAGGGTAAGGTAAGACGTTATAGTCCACATGTATATATTCATTTTGAACCTATCCTATACAAGTGCATACTGTGTTAGAATACAATTCATATCATGAATGAATCATTTATATTAATTTATTTTATCATTTTTATTCTATAGTAATGTTAATTTTTAGAGTAAATTTCATTATAAAAAAATTAATTTATTCACAAAATTATTGTTTATTGGCTTTCTTTGTTCTGGTAGAAATAAAACAATAGTAATATAAAGTTAGGATACTGAGAGATTTACTTCAAACATCAATTGTTATAATCTTCTTCTCTCTAGATACATTTTTACTTTTGCTTTTCTTTTCTTTGCCTCCATAACTTTAATCAAATTAACATTAATTTAAGTGTTGTTGGGCTTGGACTTCAAATGATATTGGATCCAAACTATTCCTAGTATTAAAACCTAAATTCATATAGACACATGTTTAGATGCTTGACAAATTTTATTTATTAAGTTATTAATGAGTAGTATATAGCAATCTCAAACTAATTATAATTAGATAAATGACCTAATTCACCATCATGAAAGATGAGAAAATCCATATAAAAAGGTAGATTTGGTAGACCACTGATCAAGATATAGTAAATATTTTTTTGGGATTATCATTGTCCTCACAAAAAATAATATAAAATTAAATAAATACTTAATTTTGTATGCATAGATGATAAATGAAAAATGATTAGAACTTAATTCAAACCAAATTTTAAGGCATTGCTCTAAATAAAATACATAAACACTAAGTCCATCTTAATTCAAATAAGACTCGAAAATGGTTTAAATAATGTTTATACAAGGTTCATATAAGGTTTAAATAAAATACTAGGTTTTCAAAACTTTGTTGAAAATTAGGCTTTCTTTGCATTTTTGTTTTATTATAACTAAAGCAAGCTCTTAACATTGAAAGGGAAGATATGTTCATTTTACATTAAATAATAAAGTATATAAACACTAATCATTCTAATCAGTGTTGAAAAAAATCTTGTTGGAGAACTTGTTGAAGCCTTTGAGGAAGAAGTTATCAATTCAAAAGGCTTTGTTAAAGGCTCTATTAAAATACTTTCAAGAACACACACAAAGAGGATATTTAGATGAGACTAGTTCAAGAAGTGTTTATGCTTATACATTCACCTAAGTATGGAAGAATATCACTCATATTTCAATAAGTAGTACATTTATCCAAAATTAACTTTTGAACATATTTATCTAAATTGATGTATCAGAGTTTCCATTATTATTGATTATAAATAATTGTGCTGAGTTTTCTGATGATTTATTAGAGGTCTGTAAATAATGAAGAACTTTGGAGAGGGTTTATGTTTGTTGTATTTTTTGGCATATGAGATTTTTTTAGAACTTTGATCATATATATATATATATATATATATATATATATATA
>JXCR01144530.1:130244-165439 GCA_002079205.1 Phalaenopsis hybrid cultivar
TATATATATATATATATATATATACACGCTCAATCAATATACCGAGGTGAATTGCATGTAGGGTTGTAAATGAAACAATGTGCCCGATGAACAACACAAACTCCCTTGATTATGAATCTGTCATGTTCATTCAAATTAATAAATAAACAAACTTGAATAATTTATAAAAACTCAGAGCTTAAATGAAATAAACGTGAACATAATCGAACTTATTCATTTATGTTTACGAATTAACTCATTTGTTGTTCAACAAGTAACTCATTAAATACTCAATATTATGCTCGATGATAACTCGTATCATATATGATATCTTATTTCATAAAAAATTAATTAACTAGAATTTATTTAATTATAGATTTAATATTTATATATCATTATATCAATAATATTTTTTTATTAATTGTTAATTATATATTTATTTTATTAAGGTTTAGTTTTATTTGTTAATATACTTATGAATTATGTGGTATGTGTGAAATGTCTCTTAAAATTAACTTTAAAACCCCACAAACCTCACTTTTCTTCTGGCCTTTCATAGTTTCATGTATCTCGGTTTCACTTGAAGCATATGAAACCGTGAGTTATTAGGGATGACTTTTTGAGACAACATGATCATGGTGTGCAATGATATTTGAATCTCTAGTCTCATATATCTCTCATTTCTATTTTGCTCATAAATGTTACATAATTCAAAAGTATTGTTGAGAAAGTACAGATGCGCTAGGGATGACTTTTTGATGATTAATGCGGTTCGAAATGAATTTTGCGCAAATTTTCAAAGGGACACTTGTTCTAAACACCCCTTAAAGTAATTCAATGCATCCAAACACTTTGGAATGTTCTTTTATGAAGGGATATGTCTCTTAGATCAATGGACATGTCTTTTAAATTCAAAAGAGTTGACTTTTGGACAAAATTTTGGAGGGAATTTTAAATTCTTTTTGGAAGGAGGCAGCCTCTAATAAAAGAGAGGGAAGTCTAGGGCTTGAAGGAGGAGGCCTGTGAGGGATTTTCGAAGAAGGCAAGGGAGAGAGAGAGAGAGAAAGTCAAGAGCTTGGAGATTTTCTTCAAAAAATGTAAGAGAAGAGGGAAGGTGAGAGATTTCTTCTTTATTAAACTTCTAAGAGAGAATTGAGAGTGCTTGTAAAGAGAGAAATGCTTATAGAGAACTTTTAGGAGTTTGCTTGAGAAGGATTGTGAGATAAGTTGTGTCTTTTATTTTTTTTTTATAAACTTGTTTATATTTATTAAATTTATGTGTTGTCGTATCCTTCTCATGAATTCTAAGTAGTCTTCTTTATCCTTCTCCCTACTTTGAGATATGATCTTGTGAAGAATTGATTTTTTTATATGGTTTTAAATGTCAATAATTTGTGATGATTTGAACTCTGATCTTCATTTACTTTTTTATATGACAAATTGAAATGTTAAAATGTGTTGAGAAATATATGTTATAAAAGGGCTATGATTTCTACAACATGAGGAGAATCACTTTTGATTTCATGGGAGAGTATTTCTTCCATGGAATTGCGTGAAAATAAATAAGGAAATATACTTGGTTAGATGCAAAATTGGAGATTTTAAGGTGACATATTAAAATCTCCAATTTTGTCCATTTGATTGGAAACTGATGCAAGATTGTTAGCCCTCAGGGGACAGAGTAGTGGGAGCTCTGGAGTGGCAGCCAGTATCCTCCCAGCCTAATTACAAAATTAGAGACCAAACTCTGGATTAGTCAATGTTCTTTATGCACTTAAAAGAGGGTAAAGAATAAAATTGCTCCTGTTTGGCACAAAAGAGTTTTTATATATATTTTCAATTTATTTTAATTTCTTCACAAACTACATACTCATAGTAAAGGGGAAGGATCCTTTCTTAAATTTGAACTTTCCATGACAACATCTCAGTTTTAATTTTTGTAAAATTACTTTTGAATGTTTATCATTTAGTTTATTTAATTTGTCTTTCAACTGCATTTTAATTAGCATTCACTTGTTACTTAATATTCAAACTTAGCACTTTACTTTTTGTATTTTTAAAGTAGTACTTGACATTATAATCTTAAGAACTTATTTACAGACATTTCCAACTTTCCCGTGAGATCGATATCTAAGACTTAGAGCCCTTTATCATTTGAGTGATACGTATACTTGTGTTATTTTTAAACGGGATTTGGAAGTTTAAGGATTATTAAAAGAAAAAAAATTTTTAATTGAAGTTATTTTGTTGGGATTAATTTGCATATTTGTTATTGTATCTGCTGTGTGTATTTGGTAATATTGATACTTACAAAACTAACACACTAATACCACACGCATTACTAGCCTACTTTGACTTTCACTATCTGCAGCAGCGCTAATACTAACTCCAACTCCAACTTTGACCAATGAATTCGGTCAACTCTTGCTGCAATCTTCGTCAGCCAACTTTAGCCCCCGTCGCCACAGTAAGAAAACTGGCCACCACTGCCGCCCACTCCATTCAACAACACTGATCAACTTCAGCCACCTCCGATCGACTTTGACAGCCTCTAACCATCTCTAGCTATCGTTGCCTTCATCCACATCTGGTCATTATGGCAGACCAATTAAGACCACCAAGTGTCTGTCATTTTCACCATCATTGGTTGTCACCTTCTCCTTGCAGTAAAGTCACTTGTGAAGTCACAATGACACACCCTGATGTTGGTGTAACTCTGCACCCTAGATACAATGTAATGACACATCTAAATAAAGGTGTAATAATGCACCCCATTAAAGTGCAATGACACACCCAGAACAATGTAACAAAACCCCCCACATACAGTGCATCTACACCTCCCGAAGACAATATAATAATGTAATCCAAAGATGGTGACTTTGTTTGAACTCATATAGCTCCCTCTATGTAGCTCTCGACTCCAGCCTCCATGACTTACAGGCACCATCACAGCTCACCACTACGGTCTACGTGACCAAATATGACCTACATAGTTTACATCTCATGTACCCAACTACTGCTCATGCGACCTACAAACTTTATCACAGCTCACCATTATGACTTTTGTGAGCAACTATGACCACATGGTCCACACCTCGCGCAATTCTCGACTCTGGCCCTGGATATCTACATACATTATCAAAACCTATAACTATGACCTACGTGACCAACTATGACCAACATGGTTCACAACTCGTGCAGCTCTTGACTTCAGCCCTGCGACCTACAAATGTCATCACAGATCATCATTATGGCTAATTTGACTAATTTATGACCTAGGAGTTTATAGTTGTGCAACTTCCGACTTTGACCCCCTCAATCTATGAGCGTAATCACAAGTCACCACTATGTCCAACATGACCAACTACTACCTATATGTTCAATAGCTTGTTCAACTCTCATCTCTACTCCCCATGGCCTACGGACATCATTACAACTCACCACAATGTCCTATGTGACCAACTATGGTTTATGTGCTCTATAACTCGTGTAGCTCTCGACTCTAGCCCTTGCAGCCTATAAATGACATCACAACTTAACACTACAGCCTACATAATCAAGTACGACCTACGTGGTTAACAACTTTGCAGCTCTATACTCTAGCCCGTGTGACCTATGAACATCATCACAATTCATCACTTTGGCTTATGTGGTCCATAAGTCATGCAACTCTCAACTCCAGTCTTTACAGCTACGTACATCATCACAGCTCACCATTACGACCTACAAAACCAACTACAACCTATGTGGTCTACAACTCATGCAACTCTCAATTCTGAACTCTATGGCCTAAAGACATCATCACAACTAACCACTGTATACTAGGTGACTGACTATGACCTACATGGCTTACTGCTTATGAAGCTCCCGACTCCTACCTTTGCAGCCTATGGAAGTCATCACAGCTCTCTGCTATTACTTATATGACCAATTACGACTTACAAGACCCACAACTTACACAACCCACAATACACAATCTTCATGGCCTATCGACGTTATTGCAACTCGCCGCTTTGGCCTATGTGACAAGCTACAACATACTAATATGACTTCTGTGGCCAATCAATGGTCTTAAAGCAGCCATATGTGGCCCACACAACCAACTATTATAATGTTTTTAAACTACGGCCTATACGACAAGCTAACACCACGACAACCGTCTACAACATTCACGGTTGACTACTACTTCCATAGCAATTGACTAGGCCCTTACAACCTCCTATTATCAAGAACCACTCTTGTACATTTACAAAAATCATCTTTGTAACTCAATCTTTTTTAATTCAGGAGAAGAATAGATATGAGTACCCATCATTCATAATGAATTATTTTAGCTAGGCTAGGCTTTGTGGTTTTTTTCCTTTTCATGAAATTTTCACAAAAAAATCGAGATGTCTATTCATGCTTAATTCTCTTTAATTATCTGAATGTGTGAAGGAGTCTCGTACAATGCTAAAATGTTAAATAGTCACTCTACCATCACATACTTTCTGACACTCATTAAGTTTTTTTGTCCCCATTGTTTCCGAATAGTTTTGAGATTATTTCTGTGCTCGTCAATTCTCTGTGACCACTTATAATTTTTTACCATCTAATTTACTTTGCTCTTTTAGACATTAGATTGTTATTTTATCTATCCTAATAAACTTTTAGGAAATCTTCTAGCTTAATAAATACATTTTTGAATTATAAACTTATTTTTTGGATAGAATATAGATCGTAAGGCCTTTCCCCATCGAAGGAAAAGAGAAATAATTGTCATAAGATTGAAAGAGTGAAAGCTTAATAGTAGAGGTCTAGGTGAGACTGATGATAAGAGCAAAATTTTCGATGCACCGTCTTTTTTCTGTCTTTGCTTGCCTTTGATATCAACATTTTGTAAATCATGTTTTTGATCTCATACCCATTTGAATTTTTTTTTTTAAAAGACACCAGTTCACCATCCCTTGCGTTGCTCATTACTAACCCGGGGAACCTTAAAACAAAAACATTATTTAAAATTTTGAAAGTAAATATTTTTTTGAAGAGTTTGACAATTGTAATTTACGTGCATTTTCTTAGGGGAACATTATCCATGTGTGGATCAGATTGTAATCAAGGTTGTTGTCTTTTCTATTTTTTATTAAACAAAAAGAAAAAAAAAAAACATTAAGGATGTGAGGAATAATGGTATCAGCTCTCCTCGTCCTACATAGCCCTTTTTGCATGTTACCTCACATGGCTGTAATGGCCTGAAATTAAAAAAAAAAACCAAACTAAACCCATTTGAAATAATAATTTATACTAACGCCAGCTGTAATCCTGGAAGAGACCAAATATTTATATTATTCCGTCCATATTTTCATGATTTCATCAATGTTTCATCAGGGTTAAACAAAAGATAATAAAAAACCGCGAACATGGAATCTAAGCTTCGATCGCTTCGCCTGGTTTCCCTCTAGGCGGGGAGACTCTCCAACGATGCCATCAAGCATAAACACAACTGCCATAACCTGCACAGTATTTAGTTCGTAAATCTCAATTAAAACAGCTTTCTAAAGAAAAATGATTTCTCTTTTATTGCTGTATGCTGACGAGGAATTAGTGAAAGAAACTGCGCCTAGAATCTGTTAATTGAAGCTTAAAATCTTACTTGGATTTGTATTGAGGAGAAGCCCGGAGTTGCTAAAGTAACAGTTCCAAGCATTCCTTCCCTTGGCTTGGTAGTACAAATTCATGGCTATGGATGCATGAGATATGGGAGTATCAGGGTAGAAGCAGGGGTGGCCGCTTTGTATCATGCCGCAATCCACCTGAGAACATGCGTAGTTAATGTTGGCAAGCAGTGTTGCCACATCTGATGAAGGCTTCGCAATGCACCAGGTTTTCTGTTTTGAGGAATTTTAAGTCTGCTTCTGTCGTTTCAAAAGGCATCAAAACAATTGAAATAATCTTTTGAGCTTACCTCTCCAAACACCAGACAAGGGGTTGTTCCTGCCAAAAAAACATTTTGAGCTTTTAAACTGCAGTTAAGTTTAAGAAATGCAGACAAGGAATATGTTATTCAGTCAAGAGTAGGAAAAATCAGTGTGAGTTGAGAAATGATTTGCAGAGTAGGAACCGAAAGATGAAATCAACCTAAGATTAGGAAGAGCAGGATGACTGCTGTGGTGTTCGGCAGGACAGAATGAGATGGTGTAAAGNATGGTGTAAAGTTTCTCGCCATTGTTGCTGTCATGTAGAGGATGGGGACAGTCTGAATGCTTTTAAATTGAGCGTTCGCTGTGGTCACGAGGAAACGGTAAGTGGTAAGAAGCTCGATTGTCAGACCTCAATGACTGTTGGCTGTTTGTTCAAGTAAAGAACATGGCCGCAAGGGCAAGGTAGCATGTGACTGGCCCTTTCTTGGTTCGTTTTTTGCATAAAACTTTACACTTTATTCATTAAATAAAAATTTCTAATAGATTAAATGTTTATGCGATGCATTAAATGTTATAAAAATAATAATTTTTTTATATATTTGCTGACATTGTTCAGCAATAAGCGCAAATACGAGCTATTAAGAAGTCAATCAAATTTTTGCTGTTTCTCTTTAACTATCACTTAATGCAAGCACCTAAAATATTTGACTATAAAATTAACAGCATAGTACTAATATTAAAGGAATTTGGAAAGCTAAAATTGAATGATAGTAGGTGCATATGTTAATGGGCTTTAGTGCTTCAAAATGATCAAATTGGCCAAATTGTGTCCAATTGGAGGGTCCAAATTGGTTTTGGAGACACTTGAGATGATTTTTAAGGTTTTGAGAAAGTTTGGGGTGCCAAGGGTATTTTTGTAATATTGGCAAATTTGGGGAGTATTTTGGTAATTTTGGCAATTTTGGGTGATTTTGGGCAATTTCGGTAATTTGAAATGGTTTGAAGTGATTTTTGAAGAAATTTTGGTATTTTGGGATAAAAAAGCACTAAAGCCAAATGTCCATAAATTTAGACCCAATATCCCTCAATTTCAATGTTAAGGTGTATTGAATTAGCCATCCTAAGGTCACCAAATAAACGTCTCCACAGCAACTAAGCACACCTTATTGACCATGCTTAACCCTCTCAAACCACACAAGCAAGCTATGGACTAATGGGTCCCTAAATTAAGGGATCTTATCCCATTTTTGGGCCTTAACCAAAAATCTCTTCCATCATCAGTTACCATTGGGAGTAATATATAATTAAGCCTCCCCCTGGCTCACCTGACCTTCTAGCCACCACCCCTGGCCCTGCCGGCCGGCCTAGTTGCCGAAAAATACCAAATTGTGATCTCCAAGATTAAATTCAACCCCAATTTCAACACGAGAGGCTAGCTCATCCCAATTGCTCTTTAGAGCTCCTCAGCCCTCCAACTAGGCACCATTTTACACCCATCAATTAGCCCTGAACTCCCACCTAAGCTTCTTTATTTAATCAGCCCCTCCATGGCCAAAGAGAGGGGAGTGCCAAAATCTTTGGAGAAACTCTGTCCAATTGCTTTCAGACACTCTCTAAGAACTTCTAAACTCATTGCCACCATTTTCCCCCATTGATCCCCACTATGAAAGCCCAATTTTGAGCTTAAACTTTCAGCTCAAACCATGACATCTCTCCACAGTCCACCAAACTTAAAGTAATTGTGCACACACCATCCCTAAAGTAGGAGGAGTTGATTACTCATCAAACCCCCCTTTGAAACAGCCTCTAGGGTAGCTCTAGACCAACACCTAAAATCCACCTTGATCGAAAAAATGCCTAGACAATTCACCAAGGCTTGAGACTTCATCAGGAGGTTCGTTGGGTCCAATCAAAGCTACCACAACCATATGATTGAGTTCTGCCCTCTCAGACAAAGGTATTGAGCTCTAACCCTAGCCCAAGTTTAATTTGAATCTCCACTTGCAATAGCTTGATTTCATACTTGATTAACCATATAGATGTGTTCGTCTTGAGTGGATGAAGGTTTAGAAACAAACCCCATGCGATTTGGTTGATTCTAGACGAAGATCTTAAGGTTTTAGTGTGAACGACTTACGTGTTAAGTCACTTATAGACGATAACGGAGAGTCATCCGATCGCGCGTGTATCCAACTAACGGAGGAGATCAAGCCAGACGAGCGGATGGTACGTGAACCGCAGGCCGTGTGGCAGCTGAAGTGGATGGAGGCATCAAATGATAGCACACCACGTGTGAATTTGGAGCCGCCGTAGGTTGAGGTGGCGCCGCGTGGATAAGTAGAAAAATATGGATTTTTTGAATTATTTTAAATGCCTAAACTTCAAAAATCCATATCTTTCTCTGAAAAAAACATAAAAAATAAAAGAAAAATACCATCTTGCTCAGTGAATAGAGGAGAATAATGTGGACTAAAAATAAAAATAATTTTCTTATTCCCTAATTTTTAATGAATTAAATATCCTCTGTGGTTTTTCAATTCTCCATGACTAAACATTGCTCACTATGGCTTGAAATTTTGAGGGTTTGTTCCTCATGACAGTGGCTATGTCTTCATCTTGTACATTCCTATATTTAATTAAATGCATATATTTTATATTAATTTATGTAAATTAAATACTTACAAAAAATTGACAAAATCACTCCCACATTTTTCTTAAAAATCATGCCTATCCACTGTAAAAATTTGAAAATTATTTGACTAAGTCCAAGCACTAAAGTTGATTTTCTAAAAGATCTTGTATTTTTGTACAAAAATAATTATAATAAATTAAATACACTTGGGAAAATTTTGAAAAGTGGTTTTCTGAGTTCCTTGTGATCAGGGGCACTTAAGAAAAATAAAAGTTATTTTTGATAAAATACTTGAATTTTGAGATTCTTTTTGGATTTAAAATAATTAAAAATAATTAAAAATCCTAAAAATATCAAAATATTTCAAAATGTGCCTAATTGCTCCCTGATCACTTGGGACTTATTAAAATATTTTTCCTAATTTTCCTAAGTTAAAAACAAAATTTTAAAGGCTTAAAAGTGAATTTTCCTTATTTTCCCGTTAAAATAATTATAATAAATTAATTCAAAAAATCATGAAATCTTTCCTAGGAGTTTCTCTGACCTTATGAGACCTCTAATAACTTTATTTTGGATAATTGAATAACTTAACCTCTGAAAGTCCTATCTTCTAAATTTAAATAATTATCTAAATTAAATTAAAAATTTGAGAGGTCCACATGTTCTCCTCTAACATTATAATTTCCTCATGAATATGACACGTTAAACCCTTAAAGTCATTTGAGTTGTGTTTAATGAGTTTTGAATTGAAGTGCTCCAAGGGCAAAATCAAAATTTTAGACTTTGGTGCCTTAATCAAAATTTTGGATTAACCAAAGGGAAATGAGTAATTTGATCTTAATAAACATATTTGGATGTTTGAAATACAATGGGATTAAAAGGTAGAAACTCACTCACTACCCTTGCACCACAACAACAAAACCATAATCCTCTTAATCTTCATGACCTAGAAATCAACTAAGATCAGACGATTCTAAAGTGATGGAGCTTAAGTCGGAAAGATGGAAATTCGCTTTTCTTATGCCGAAAATTGAAGATGGTTTGACCATTTGATAAAAATACATATCATTGTAATAAAAATTTTGATAATAATCTTTTCACCTATCATGATTGTTAAGCGCTTAGTAGTGACATAGACTTGATGTCTAAACCCAATTGATTGGATTTAGAAGATGACATAATTGGTGATTAACATCCTTAAACACTATAAGCCTGACCCTAATTGTGGGCACCACAATCTTAAAAAACCTAAACTTGCCTTAGGGGCACCCGTTCACATAACTCTTAAACGAAACATCAATTGATTAATCAAGTATTCTATCCTTGAGATAATTAAATTGCTATGTTTCACTAAGCAACGAGGTAGTTACACTTCGACCTAAGATGATTAATGAAACAATATGATGAGTTCAAAATGAACTCGGAATATTTCCAGAGATCTTCAAAGTAATCTAAGGTCATGCCTTGAGCATTTTGAAATCTATTGGACATTCTGAAGGGAAAATTGGACTTGTCATATTTTGCTCTAAAATCATCTACTGGGATCTTCCAAGATCCAACAAAATTATAGCCTAGGGTTTGGTAACTAAACCTTCATCTACTCTTGCAATTTAAGTTCCTTGCAATATAATATACATGCCTTGCAAGTACTGACCTGTCACATAGTGGAACGAGAAGACTCTCCAGGTCCGCTTTTACAGTTTACAGTACCGTCTTTTCCTGTACTTTCCACACTGTATATTTATACTTACAAAACTTGCATGTTAAACAACGATGTCACCCTACATGAAAACCAAAATTGCTAGGGTTGTCGTAAAACCAAAACCAAAACTAAAATCAACCAAGATGAAATTCACCGCCATAACATTCAAAATATAAGACAACTCAAAATTTAATCACAAACATCACAAAACAACAACTGTAAGTAAATTAAGACGTCTTTATCGGATGAGCGGGATTCCCTCGAAGGAGGTAACCCACGGTTGCTAACAAGGCTTCCCATGGTCCAAACGAATGTATGGAACTCATTGAGTTGATTTTAGTAAATTCATTTGAACTATGTAAATCTGAAAGAAAATAGTGGCGTCGGAATGAGGGAATCGTAAGATCCTAACCGGTGTCACTCTAATCAACTTTAATATGCCCCATAATATTTAAAAGAACCCTAATCATAGGGACATCTGATTTCACATCATGACTTGACACATTAGAAAACTTAAATTCGTCACGATGAGGAGCTTGGAGCTAGCATTGTGGGTAGCACAACCATCTTCAACAACAAGAGGATCTACAACAACATATCTTTCCTTAAAGTAAAATAAAAAGCCATTAGATTTTGAGGTTGTTTGCTTATGTAAGAAATTCCTAGAGTATCGATCCCACAAAGAAGCGAGATAAGAAATTCCTTAGGCTTAGTTCTAATCTACTACTATCACCTCTTAGTTTGGAATGTCAATTAAAGGTTTTTTTCTATCAGCTACTCCTAAATACAAACCTAAATCTAAAGTTAAACCTAATTATAAAAATTAGTTTGGTGAATTTTGAGGTGTAAAGACTACCTTTCTTTTTTGGTGCCTAGATGATGTGAAGGAATAGGATTCTTAGAATTTAATATGAATAATAACAATAAGAGCAAAATCAAATTTACGCTCTTCCTAGTGTATAACCTAGTTTAGTTAACCCTAAATAGAAAATATAATTTAGCTTTAAAATTTACTTTTTTATATTTCTATTAAATCTCTATAAGTTCAGAGAACTTAGAGAAATAAACCTTTTATTTTTGTAATTATTTATTTATTTGTTATAATTATTTTAATGAAAAATTAAGGAACATACATTTTTAGCATTTCAAAATACATAACTACATTAGAAAAATTAGGAAAAATATTTTAAAGGAAACTAAGTGATCATTAAACAATTTGAGCACTTTGGGTGCTTTTTTATATTTTTACAATTTTTAATAATTTTTAATTTTTTTTAAAATTCAAAAAATAGCCTAAAAAGAACAATTTATTTTAATATCAATTTTATTTTTATTAGGTGTCCTTGATCACAAGGAACATTTAAAACTACTTTTCATAAATTACCTAATTATATGTTTAGTTAAGTGATGACAAACTTGGGTCATTTGGCCAAAGGTGGGAAGGAATCCCTCAAGTCATGAGATTGTTGGTCCATGACATCTCTAGGGTGGGCTAAGAGGATCTAAGTTAGTTCCTAGATTCTAAATGGCAGAATTATTGGTCCAAGTTGGGCTAGACCAACTGGCTGAAAGTGAGTTTAGGGTGGGTTCAAAATTTGGGATTTGACTTGAACTTGGGTTTGACTTTGGCCAGACCTTGGATCTAGGTTAATTGATTGGCCAATTTGGTGTAGAAGACTATCATGAGGAATTTGGGTATCAATTGGGTTGATATTTGGAGGTTAAGAAGTTTAATTTAAAGAAATTTAGACTTTTGAGCAAGGTTGGCCATTTTGGTTTGGATTGGATTTAGGTTGGGTTTAAGTTTGGGTCTATGCTAGTTGAGGCTCAAATTGGTTTAAGGGGATGTCTTGAAGAGTTTAGGATCCAAAGTTGGGGAAATTGGATGGCTTAGAGAATTCAAAATGGTGGAATTTTGAAATTAGACCAATTTTGAGGCATTTGAATTAGGCATAGGATTTGGACTTGAAATTGGATTCACTTGGGCAAGAGTTTGGTTTCCATTGGGTTGAGATATGATGAAAGTTGATTTAGATTTGAAATTGGGGAAGTTTAAAATCAAATTCATAGAAATTGGGGGTGAATTTGGCAAATTTGAGCCTTTAAGGGTAAAATTGGGATTTTGGTCAAAATTGGTCAATTTGTTCAAATTGGGCCCAATGGGTGATTAGAATTGGTTTTGGGGATGTTTAGAATAATTTGACAGGTTTTTTAAATTTTTGAGCCTTGAGAGGCATTTTGGTATTTTTGGGAATTTTTGAGTTATTATGGGAAATTTAGAAATTTTGCGATGTCCTTAGCAATTTGAGTGGTTTGATATGAATTTTGAAGAGAATTTGAGAATTTGGGTAATATTGGGAAAATTAGGCTTTTAGGGGGTATTTTAGTAATTTTGGGAAAGTTTGGGACTAAAAAGCAAGAATTGGGGATTTTGGGTAAAATTAGGGTTTAATGGAAAGGTTAATTACAAAGTTACCTTTATGGTGGCATGAGACCAAGAGAACCTCATTTTGGATCCTTCAAGTGTTGGTCCTAACCATCCCAACTAGAGGCTAAGGGTTTAAGGGACTGCCCACATGAGTCTCCAAAAGAGCAGGGGAACCAAGCCAAGCATGCTTGGTTTAGGATTTTTTGTTGTGAGTGAAATTGGGAAGTTCAATTGTGAGTGTGCAAGACTTACTAAGACCACACCACCCAGGGCTAACCGTAAGGCCAAACAGTCCTATGGGGACTCCTCTTGA
Source organism: Phalaenopsis hybrid cultivar (assembly GCA_002079205.1). Taxonomy (NCBI): domain Eukaryota; kingdom Viridiplantae; phylum Streptophyta; class Magnoliopsida; order Asparagales; family Orchidaceae; genus Phalaenopsis; species Phalaenopsis hybrid cultivar. The sequence continues at coordinate 143,199 of JXCR01144530.1, forward strand.
GCTCCCCCATGCTAGTTCCATCCTAATAAGTGCTAAAGGTTAGAAACAACATGTGGAACTCCAAGAAGAGTAAAGAAATGTTTAGAATTTATAATGGGGTAGGGTTCCATTATTAGTCCTCTAGGATAGTCAACAGGAAAGTCTTATGTCTAGATCCTATCTTCTAAAAAAGAAAGATAAAACCTCAACAAAACTGAGGTCAACAAATGGACCCCCAATAGGTGTGGTGTGTCGGGCGAGCAAACCTCATGTATTAGCATTGACTGAAGAGATCAACAAAACCAACACAACTGCCTAAGTAAACATGCTCATAGTAGAATGGAGGAAGAGTGAAGAAGGTTTCCACTGAGGAGTATCAGGTTAATGCTCGATCGAGATCGAAGATTCCAGAGCTCTCGTTGGGGATTAGGGGGAGTTACTTCGGAGTGTCAACTTCCAATGAAAATTTTATAGTTAGAAAAGTGATTTCGTGCTCGCTAACCCTTATGATGGGTTGCCCTATATATTTACAAAGTCAACAATAAAAGAAACTGACAGCTGAGACAAAGATTCAATTTGTTTCATTATTTAATTTTTACTTTAGTTCTAGATTTAATTTCATTTCAACTTTAAGAAAATTTTGAGAATTAAGAATGTGTGGAGAGATCGGATCAAGCTGAAAAGTGTAGGGACTCACATACAACTCGAAAGACCAATCAGGGAAAAAAGCGCTACATTGGGAAGGAAAGCTCATAGAGTCACATCCAACCCAAGAGGTAACAACAATTACAGAGGGAAAGATAATAGGATGACTAACTTTATTTAATGGGGGTATTGATGTGAGCGGTTTTGTGGTTCATTGTAAATATCTTTTAATATTATAATACACACATGGTAGCACGAGTAGTAAATATGTTGTTAAATCCCAATAAAAATAAATTTAGTATAAATAGTTTTATCTTTAAAATCTTTAAGCTTGCAAACCGTAATAATAATACAAGTATACATATCCTCAAGTAATAAAAGGCTCTAATGGAGTCCTAAGGATCGATCCCACATGAAGCTGGAAATTCTTATGGTTATAACGTCAAACATAATATTCAAACTATAAAACTTAAGTAAGCAAAACAATTCTAAAGAAAATTTAATGTGCACTAAATGAAATACAGTTAAAAGAACTAAGTTAACTTAACTAATTTCTAAACTTCAAATGTAAACTTATAAAGTCTAAACAAAGTTTTATAAGAAAGAGTTTAAATTTAATAAAGCAGCCTTCCCCTTTACAAAGAGTTTATGGATTGTGAAGTAATTAAAATCATTTAAAATACATATAAAATTGTATTGTGTTAAATACAAGCAATCATATTCTTTATCCACTGAGAGTGCATAAAGTAAATTGACTAATCCAAAGTTTGGTCCTGAAATCTGTTGTTAGGTTGAGAGGATACTGGCTGCCACTCTAGAGCTCTCACTTCTCCCCCCTGATGGCTAACAATCTCACTTTAGTTTCTAAGAAACTGGACTAAATTGGGGGTTTTAATCTATCACCATAAAATCTCCAATTCTACGTCAATCAAAGTACATTTTCTTATTTATTTGCATGAAACTCCATGGAATGCATTCTCACCCATGAAATTGAATGACAACATAGGTTAAAACTACAAGTATAAGAACACCTCATAATCAAGTCTAAGATTTCTGAATCTCTATCCATTTCAAAAAGAATTGTAATTTGTTATATCAAAGATACATAAAATATCCACATGAAAAAGAATTTCATGAAAACTTTATTAGTAAGGATGCTAATACACAAATACAAGTTTGGAAAATGTAATAAAGAGTTTTTCTTCAAGTTGATTCAAGTGAAGCCAGTTTTTGATTAGGCCTCTCCTCAAGCTTCTCCTCACATATTTTTCTTTTCTTTTTTTTCTAGGATCATTTTCAATCCTTTCTCTTTTTTTCTTTTTCATGTGAGGATTACTATATCTGGATAGCCTTTAATAATTTTGAACTTCACTATTCCCTTCTTAAAGTTAATACTTCTTACCTTCCTTCACTTTATAAATTCATATTAAATTTGAAAATTTATCATAAAATCTCATTCTTTTCTTCTTGCATGAAACTCTAAGAATCTTAATACTTTAAAAATATGATTTTCTTTACTTTGAATAGAAAAAACATATTCTTATTATATCATACTAACTATCTTAACTCTAAAATTGATCTTCATTATTAAAAATTTTTGCTTAAGTTTACCATAATATTTACAAACAAAAATATAGTCATTTAAATTTAAACTCTAATATCCATGGTAATGTTAAATTAATTTTAAGAAAATAAAGTTAATTGAAGACAAATAAAATTTAGTTAACTTCTTTTAAAGAAAATTTTCTTTCCCTCAAACTTAAGTCCTTAAATAATAAGTAAAAAATGTAGTACAATAATTTTGTAGGTGAAAGAAAATAGTAAATGCATAAAAATAAAACTAACATGCAGATGATTTTGAATATGAAATTTGGCTCTGATACACTGCATGTACTACTTTAAAAAGCATAGGCTTTAAATAATTAAACGAGACATAATATATCAAATGATTTGCTAGAAAAATTAAATTAAAAACATAAACAATAAATTGAAGCAACTAACAATGCTGAAAGGAAAATACACAATTTATAGCTACATATACAAACAAGTTCAATAGGTCCACAAACAAAACACATAAATTGTTCCAACCCATACCATCAACAATAAAATAAAACAAATCACAACAAATAAAACAAAATAAAAAAAACTCAATAAAATCCACTTATCATCTTCCTCCTCATCTTCCTTATCTTCTTCTTCTTCTTGCATATGAGGTGTGAAGCTGGGGCATGTAAGAAACTCTACATTGTGATCACCCCGCAAAAATCTAACCGTCGCCCATATCACCTATTCTGTTTTGCATTACTATAAAATCTAATTGTTGAATCATTAACTGTTCCATAATATTTTCTAGTGAAACAGAACTAGAAGTAAACTGTTCTGCAGCTGATGTGGAGGGTCTATCAGTACTTACGCTTCTGGATCCAATAAATAATTCAAATTTATGCATAGTGGGTTTTCTAATGGGTTTTAGTGGTTGTAACATTTCTTCATTTATGTTCAATTCTACTCTTTATTGTTCACATAAAGTGAAAATCAGGGCAGGATATCCCAAACCACTAGTTGTTCCACTTCTAGCAATGCTTTGAGCATTATGCACAATAAGAGCATCAATATCCACAACTTTCATTTGTTGAATACAAAAATTCATTTATGCTCTTTCCATAGTTACTTCACTCGGGTGATTAGTTGGAAACAAATTTGCATAGATAAAGTAATGTCATGCTTTTGATTGAACATTTAACATGAAAGTGGAGTGTCAGTGCTATTTTGGTTGAAGAGTTGCCCGTAAGAAGCTGTCGGTCACCGACATCGAAATCCCGTTGCCCGCTTTGGAAGGAGATTCTAATGTTTAGAAAAATATGAAATCAAACTGACCTCATATTTTTTCATAGTTTAAATGAAAGAGCATTGACCTCAAACCCTGTATCTATCTCAAATGATAAACATAAGACATAAGGATGAGGCTCAATCAAACAAACTGAGAAATATATGACTTCCGTTTGGTCAAGAAACCGTTTTATTTGCCGACAATTTCTCCTATTTAATATTAAGAAGTAAATAGGGTTTATATTAAGCTGGGTTTGGAAAAAGCTTCCTATAAGGGCAAGCCCCTATAGTTAATTACAACCTAAATGACCGAAGTCACCTAAGAAAACTCTCGATAAAAAATAGGAAATATTATCTTCAAGGAGGTCAAAGATTGGACTGTTCAACGAGATCGAACAGAGAGGTGTGAAAAGGTATTGGCTCAAATTTGGAAAATTTTGTTCTTAGAATCCAATGGAAGAAGAACTAGGAGATGTCATGGATCCGGGGGAGAATCTCGGTGACTTCCCGGTCTATCCTATTGTTTAACTTCAGTTTTGAGGAGAAATATTTAGGTGTTCCATCACACCAATTTTATTTAATTAGGGCTTACATTCGTGTGAAACGATCGCACAAATAGCCTGAAAGATGTGAGGGTTTAGGTCGCGACGAACGACAACGTCAGAATTCTAAGATGATTTAGGCCTTATATTATACAACATGGCTGTATAAAGGCCTAAAGATGAGTTGAGGATTTATGTTATACTAGACAAACAACGTTGAAATCCTATCACTTGTTATTTAATTCTAAAGAAGGAATAGTTTAGCTAGTGTAGACATGTTCTGCTATTGATGATGGTCGTGCTGCCCACTATGCAAGCTCCAAGCTCCTTACCATGCCGAGTTTAAGTTTTCTAGCGTGTCAATTTATGATGTCAAATCAGACATCCCTATGGTTGAAGTTCTTTAAATGTTATGAGGGATGTTAAAGTTGATTAGAGTGACACCGTTTAGGATCCTACGGCTCCCTTATTATGACACCACTATTTTCTATTAGATTCACTTAGTACGAATGAATTTACTAAACTCAACTTAATGAGTTCCATAATTTTATTTAGACTGTGGGAAGCCGAGGGATTCCCGACCATCCGATAGAGACGTCTTAATTTAATTGTAGTTGTTGTTTTGTGTGTTGTTTGTGATTAAATTTTGAGTTGTTTTATATTTTGAATGTTGTGGTGATGAATTTTATCTAGGTTGATTTAGTTTTGGTTTTGGTTTTGATTTTGGCTTTGTGGTTATCTTAATAGTTTTAGTTTTCATGTAGGGTGACTTCGTTTTTTAGCATGCAAGTTTGTGTTAACATCAAAAGTAGAGTATGAAAGTACAAGAAAGATGACGCTGTAAACTATAAAAGCATACCTTGCGAGTCTTCTTGTTCGACCAGCTGAAACTCAAAATGCATGTTAGGGCATTTTATATGAAACAGGAAAGTAAAGTTTTGACGACCTACCTAACCCTAGGTCATATCTTGGTGGGTCCTTATTAATTTGATTGAGGATGATTTTTGTTAAGCAAAACATATTAAGTTTAGTAGACCTCTGAGGTATCCAACAGGTCTCGAGGAAGAAGCAGATCCATGCTTCCCTCTCATCGCCTGGTGAAAAGTCTCGAGCTTATTTAAACTTATTATGTTGCTTAATAACCCATCCTATAAATACCTTTAATGCTCAACGAACAATGTTGTTTCAATTATCCCTAAGAGTAAGGTAATTATCATTTATGATTTAATTTGTAAATTATGTGGGTGAAGACCCTTAAAAGAGGCAAGTTAATGTTATCAAGGCACTCAACCAACTTTTTAATTTGGGCTTGTAGTGTTTTAAAGATGTTCAATTTTAATTATGTTCACTTTTCTAATCTTCATTTAATCATATTTGATTTAGCCTAGGTCACTACTAAGCCCTTAAGGTTTTGGTGGATGTCTTAGTATATATTTTGGAAGTGATTGAATTTTAAGTGATGATGATTCATTTTTTAAAGTCATTTGAACATCAAATACGGGTATTTAAATAGTGAGTTATTAACAACCAAAACATTACCCCTAAGTCTAGGATAATTTATTTGACTAGACTTCCAAATTTTAATAATTTAAGAATATTACAAATGTATCCTTTAATTAACAAAAGTGAGATTGGTTTCTATCAATTAATCCCCTTGTGTTTCAATCATCCAAATATGTTAATTAGGATCAAAGGTTACCCTTTTCCCTTTCTTGATTTAAGCATAAATGTTAATTAAGGCTAAATTTCCAAAATTACATTTTGCCCATAAGCATAAATGTTAATTAAGGCTAAATTTCCAAAATTACATTTTGCCCATAAGGCTGTCTTCTTCATAATTTATCAAATTTAATCCAAATGACTTTGGAATTTTCACCCACCTCTCTCATGGGTCAATTAAAACACGAGAGGAGAAAATGTGATTTTTCAAAATTTAATTTAATTTACATATTTATTTTAATGCAAAAAAATATTTTTTAAAGAAAATTTCATAACTTGACCAAGGCAAAGCCTAATCCCTTGAAATTTTTACTAGAGGTATACATAGACCAGAGAAGCATTGGCACCAAATTTCATGATTTATTGAATTTTATTTGAATTTTAAGAATTATTTTAATTTCTATAGTATTTATTAATTATAAACTTTTTAAGTGTGAAAAATTAAGTTTTATATTTTTATTAAATCTCTCTAATGTCAAGGGATATAGAGAAACAAATTTCACATTTCTTTGATTTTTCTTTGAATTTTCTTTGAATTTTTTAAAATCATTTTTGTGAAAATCCATTTTTAGCGTTTAAAAACTATTTTAAGCTTCAAAATTCAATATCATCACTTAGAAAATTATGAAAAATATTCCAATTATTCCTAAGTGCTTAGGAAATAATTTAGAACATTTCTATGAATTTTATTATTTTTGTATTTTTTATCATTTTTTAATTATTTAAATATTAAAAGTAGGCTTCAAAATGGAATTTTTATTTTAATTTCAAATTTATTTTTAGAAAATTTTGTCTGATCACAGAGAACACCAAAAAATAATTTTTATAATTCTTTGAGTTATAGTTTAATTATTAAAAATTATTTTAGTATAAAAAATGTCATTTAACTTGAAAAATCAATTTGAGTTATAAATGAGCTCTAAATGTTTTGAAATTTTTATGGGGACTGAACTTTGTATATTAGTGGAGATTAAAAATCAAGTCATTTAGATGTTTGTGTTACCCAAAATTAATTTTCCTTTTGTTTTAGGGATGGTGGAAATTAGGTGCATTCTTAATGACTTAACCCATGAAATATTTTCCAAAGGGTTCTCTGATCATAATAAACATTTCAAAATTTTCTTAGAATTTTCTAAGTAACATGCCAATTATTATGATTAATTTATACAAATAATAGACATAAACTTGAAAAATATGGATCTCTATCTAGAGATCTCCTCTGACTTTAAAAAAATCAAGGAATGTTTCCTAAGAGAGAGGCAACAACATGCTAAAATTTCAAGTCATGGTGAAATGTCTACATGCATGGAGAGTCAAAAGACTCAAAATAATATTAAATTAATTAAAAATAAAACATGCATCAAATGGACTTCAAATTATTTCCACATTGTTCTCCTCTATTCACTTAGCAAGGGGGAATTTATTTTTATTTTTATGATTTTTCTATACCAAGATATGAATTTTTGAAGTTAGGAATCATTTTATGAATTATTTAAATCCCTATTTATCTATTTTAAAGTGCGACGCTGAATAGATGCTAGGAGGCTCCGAAAACATGTGTGGCGCGCTCTGGTTGGATGCTGCCATTCACGTAGCCGTTGAATCAGCCCACGCTTTATGAACCGAAGCATTATTCGGCTTCATCTCATCCATTGATGAGATAAACACACGATCGAACGGCTCCCCATCATCATCCCCAAATAGGCTAACCTGAGAAGCGTCCAAACTAAACCTTAAGATCTCCTTCTAGACTCAACAAAATCTCATGGGGTTTGATCTTATGGAATCGTCTAAGTGAGAAAAACACATCAATACGGTAATCATGCAATTAAATTTAGCCTAATCAATTGGAGAATCAAAATAGGCTCGGGAGGAGGAAATATTTAATACCTTTTCTTTGATAGGTGCTTGGCACGTTCGTGGAGGTCAAAGGAGGCTAGGGATTAAGCCTCTTGTTATGGTGAAAGGTCTAGGTATGAATTTTTCCAAGCTCAATTTCAGGTGTTGGGGGGGATTTTACGGGGCTTCTCTATCTTTCATTGTGGTGAAGGTGTGGGTAAATTTAATTTGACTTTGATGGATTGTGGAGGTGTGGTGAGCTCTGTCCTAGTTTTTGGCAGAAGTTTGAGCTCAGAATTGAAATTAAATGAAATTGAGGCTTCACCAAGGCTAATTGAAGTTTAAGTTTGATGTTTAGGAATGTTATGAAGAGTTTACAACATGAATTATGGCAAATTGAGTGGGCTATGAGTTTAATTGGGTGAGATTAGGTAATGTAACCAAAATTGGGGGTTTTGATTTAGATCAAGATTGGGCTCAAACCTTGGGCCAATTGAGCTTTGTTTTGGTTTACATTGTTCATATGAAAGGTTAATTTGAGTTTAGGATTGAAATTGGGGGAAACTGAGACTAATTTGATGGACATTTGAAGTGGATTTGGGGAGATTAGACCTATAAAGGTAATTTTAGGGTTTTGGTCAAAATAGTCAAAATGACCAAATTGGGTAATTTGATAGTTGAGAAAAGTGAAATTGGGAATATTTTAAATTTTTTGGGAATTTTTAGGATTTTTTGGAATTTTTGAAATTTTGGGCTAAGGAGGGGCATTTTGCTAAATTGGCAATTTTTTTTTGATTCTTGGTAATTTGGGTGTTTTCAAAAGGTTTGAAATGATTTTTGAACAAGTTTAGGTATTTTGGGTAAATTTGGGAATTTTGGCCAAATTTAAGGTCCCAAGGGTATCTAGGTAATTTGGAGGAGTTTAGGGGCAAAAGGCTAAGTTGGACATTTTGGTAGAGTTGGGGTCTCAACCACCATAAATAAGCCATGGACCAATGGAAACCCCATTTTGGGTCCTCTATGTACTGTTCTTAGCTAAACCCTAGGCTAAGGCCAGTGGGTTTAGGGGACCATCTACATGAGTATCCCAAAAGTATCAATGGATCAAAGTCAAGAAATTTTGATTTGTGCTTGTGAGTGGTTGTGAGTGAAGTGATTGTTGGTGAGTACGTTAGCTCTAAACCAACACGCAGGGCCAACCTTAAGGTTCAAAAGTTCTATAGGAACTCTTCTTTAGCTCCCCCATAGTGACCCCACCTACTAAGTGCTAGAGGTTATGACCAATATGTAGAACTTCAAGTTGAGTAAAGAGGAGTTTAGAATTTCTAATGGTGAGGGTTCCTTTTCTACTTTTCTAGGAATAGTTAACAGGAAGTCCTATGGCTAGACCTTAGGCTACTAAAGAGGAACACTAGACATCAACCAAAAATGAGGTCAACCAAATGGACCCCCCAATAGGTGTGGTGTACCGGGCAAGCACACCACGTGTATTGGCGTTGACCGAAGAGATAAAAAAAACCAATACAAACCTCTAAGTCAAGAGAAATAGAAGTGGTGTGGGATTGTGTGTGCTATTTGCTTTCTCTGGGGAGTAACATGTGAATATTTGATCAAAGTCAAGAAGTAAGGACTCTCGCTGGGGATTGGAGAGTGGAATTTGAGTTATGAGATTTCAGGAATTTATGGAAGATGGGAATTAGTGTGTGTACTGACTCCGGGGTGGGATTTGAAATTTAGGTACTAATTTTAGAAGAGGGTGGAAAGTTAAGGACCGATCATGAAAAGAGAGGAATCAAAAGTTAGGGACCGATCCCAGGAAAAGGATTGAAAGCTAAGAATCAATCACAAGAGAGAGCATCAAAAGGTAGGGACCAAGCTCAAAAGGGTGAATTAGAGGTTAATGACTAATTCTAAAATGAGAATTGAAAGTTAATGATCAATCTTAAGAGAAAGCGTCGGAAGGTAAGGATCGACCACACAAAGGTGAATCAGAAGTTAATGACTAATTTGAAAATGAGAATTGAAAGGTAGTGATCAATCTCAAAAGAGAGAGTCGAAAGGTAGGGACCGACCTCAAAAAGGTGAATCAGAACTTAATGACTGATTCAAAAATGAGAATTGAAAGGTAAAGATCAATCTAAAAAAAGGGAGCGTTGGAAGGTAGGGACCGACCTCAAAAGGGTGAATCAGAAGTTAAGTACTGATTTGAAAATCATAATTAAAAGGTAGTGATCAATCTCAAAAGATAACATCAAAAGGTAGGGACTGACCTCAAAAGGGTGAATTAGAAATTAGGGATTAATTCGAATATGAGAATTGAAAGGTAGGGATTAATCTCAAAAGAGAGCGTGAGAAGGTAAGGACCAACCTCAAAAGTAGTGAATCAGAAATTAGGGACCGATTCAAAAATGAGAATTGAAAGGTAATGATCAATCTCAACAGAGAGCGTCAGAAGATAAGTATCAACCTCAAAAGTAGTGAATCAGAAATTAGGGACTGATTCAAAAATGAGAATTGATGGGTAAGGATCAGTCTCAAAAGAGAGCTTCGGAAAGTAAGGACTGACCTCAAAAGTAGTGAATCAAAAATTAGGGGATGATTCAAAAATGAGAATTGATGGTGTTAAACCTAAAGTTATGTATCATGTGAAAAGGCTCACATTCTTTAGGAAGATATGTAGAATTTTGTGGGACTTTGTGCAAAATGTGAAATTTTGCGGGTATGTGAAGAGAATTAGTGCAACAAAGACAGTTGTGCTGCACGAGCATTGAGTAAGAAACTCTAAAATCGAGAGAATCCACTTCACAGATTTATTTTCTTTTCCTGTTGTTTTTATCACATTTAATTTTTTCAAAATATTTTTTCAAAATTTGATTTTAACTGGTTGATTTTTTTTTAAAAAGAATTGTTTTGTTGTTTGTTTATTGGCTATTTTTGTTTAAATTTTATTATCTTAAAATATTTTTGTTTGTCATTTTGTTCTTTATTCATTGTAAGTTTGAACCAATGTGTGATTCGTGTCTTTCATCCATCAAACAAAAGACAATTGACAAAAAGACACATTTTTGAATGAAAATTCATTAATCTGTTCCAACAAAATGTTACAGATCAAGTGTAGGCCAATGCCTCAAAAAGTACAATATGTGAAATGCATCAAAGTACATCCAAAATATCTCATGCCAAGTACACATTATAGGCTGAGCATCTCTGGTACATATCACATTGCTGTAATGTAGTAAAGTAGAAAGGAATCCTCTGACTGTCTATTCCTACTGTGCCGAGCTTCTGATCAAGCTGACCTTCTAAGCACACTTCAGGAGAAGAGTTCCCTTTGCATGCGCTTAAAGGTGCAACACTCTCATAGCTCTTAAGGTCGTAGTTCCACCAATTCTAGATCTGGCTGAAATCCGTGCGGCATTTTGTTGTCGTCCATCCGTCGGAAGGTTATGGACACCTTGTGGTGTGGCACTCTTGAAATTTAGTGTTTGTAGCATCTGCACCATTGCATTTAAGAGCAAGCACTAAGCAAACTGGTAGGAGAATCTCCACAGAGCCTCTGAACTCACCAGGGCTGACGATGTCAATTTCTTTCCCAAATAAGATGTTACTTTTACTCATGAATAAGATCGTACAAAAATTTTTCACAAAGTCAAGGTGATCGATGTGTGGAGGTATGTAATCACCCTCATCGTAGATGTTGATAATACAACTATTTGAATGCATGTAGCTGGCAGAATATTCCATCTGACCATTCTTTTGATCATCCACTTTATCATTAGCGCTAGTGGATCTACTTGATCATGTCTGAGGATCCTAGGTGGATTCCTTTGTCTATCATTTGTGAGGTTGCACCAACAGCCAAACAGGATAGTAATCCTCCCTTTTCCTCGCATCCATTTCCTCGGCTTATAATAGGTCCTTTCCACAAGTAAACCTGCTCGACCTCTGTCCCTTAGGTAAAAAAATGCAGTTAAGAATACTTTGTTCATCAGTCTCTAAGAAGACTCTGGTATACAGTTCTAATCCCTCCAGTATGTTGATGAATTTTCCTTGTACTTCTTCATAAAATTCAAAGTCTCTTTTATTTACTTTGCTCATTTTATAATATTCCACCATAGTGGGAGTCGACAGTTATCACGGGTATTTCCTCATTTGAATATCAGTGGGAACCCAAGCTTGGGTATTTTGGACAAGTTTGGGTATTTTGGGTAAATTTGGGAATTTTGGCCAAATTTAGGGTCCCAAGGGTATCTAGGTAATTTGGGGGAGTTTAGGGGCAAAAGGCTAAGTTGGGCATTTTGGTAGAGTTGGGGTGCCAACCATCATAAATAAGCCATGGACCAATGAAAACCCTATTTTGGGTCCTCTGTGTACTGTTCTTAGCTAAACCCTAGGCTAGGGCCAGTGGGTTTAGGGGACCATCTACATGAGTATCCCAAAAGTATCAATTGACCAAAGTCAAGAAATTTTGGTTTGTGCTTGTGAGTGGTTGTGAGTGAAGTGATTGCTGGTGAGTACCTTAGCTCTAAACCAACACACAGGGCCAACCCTAAGGTTCAAAAGTTCTATAGGAACTCTTCTTTAGCTCCCCCATAGTGACCCCACCTACTAAGTGCTAGAGGTTATGACCAATATGTAGAACTTCAAGTTGAGTAAAGAGGAGTTTAGAGTTTCTAATGGTGAGGATTCCTTTTCTAGTTTTCTAGGAATAGTCAACAGGAAGTCCTATGGCTAGACCTTAGGCTAATAAAGAGGAACACTAGACATCAACCAAAAATGAGGTCAACCAAATGGACCCACAATAGATGTGGTGTGCTGGGCAAGCACACCGCGTGTATTGGCGTTGACCGAAGAGATAAAAAAAACCAATACAAACCCCTAAGTCAGGAGAAATAGAAGTGGTGTGGGATTGTGTGTGTTATTTACTTTCGCTGGGGAGTAACATGTGAATATTTGATCAAAGTCAAGAAGTAGGGACTCTTGCTGGTGATTGGAGAGTGGATTTTGAGTTATGAGATTTCAGGAATTTATGGAGGATGGGAATCAGTGTGTGTACTGACCCCGGGGTGGGATTTGAAATTCATGTATTAAGTTTAGAAGAGGGTGGAAAGTTAAGGACCGATCATCAAAAGTGAGGAATCAAAAGTAAGGGGCTGATCCCAGGAGAAGGATTGAAAGCTAAGGATCAATCACAAGAGAGAGCATCGGAAGGTAGGGACCAACCTCAAAAGGGTGAATTAGAGGTTAATGACTAATTCTAAAATGAGAATTGAAAGTTAATGATCAATCTCAAAAGAAAGCATCGGAAGGTAAGGACCGACCTCAAAAAGGTGAATCAGAAGTTATTGACTGATTTGAAAATGAGAATTGAAAGGTAGTGATCAATCTCAAAAGAGAGTGTAGAAAGGTAGGGACCGACCTAAAAAAGGTGAATAAGAAGTTAATGACTGATTCAAAAATGAGATATGAAAGGTAATGATCGATCTAAAAAAGGAAGCGTTGGAAGGTAAAGACCGACCTCAAAAGGGTGAATCAGAAGTTAAGGACTGATTTGAAAATCATAATTAAAAGGTAGTGATCAATCTAAAAAGTTAGCATCAAAAGGTAGGGACTGACCTCAAAAGGGTGAATTAGAAAATAGGGATTGATTCGAATATGAGAATTGAAAGGTAGGGATCAATCTCAAAAGAGAGCGTCGGAAGGTAAGGACTGACCTCAAAAGGGTGAATCAGAAATTAGGGACTGATTCAAAAATGGAGAATTGAAAGGTAAGGATCAATCTAAAAAGAGAACGTCAGAAGGTAAGGATTGACCTCAAAAGTAGTGAATCAGAATTTAGTGACTGATTCAAAAATGAGAATTGATGGGTAAGGATCAGTCTCAAAAGAGAGCGTCGGAAAGTAAGGACTGACCTCAAAAGTAGTGAATCAAAAATTAGGGGCTGATTCAAAAATGATAATTGATGGTGTTAAACCTAAAGATATGTGTCATGTGAAAAGGCTCACATTTTTTAGGAAGATATGTAGAATTTTGTGGGACTTTGTGCAAAATGTGAAATTTTGCGGTTATGTGAAGAGAATTAGTGCAGCAAAGACAGTTGTGCTGCACGAGCATTGAGTAAGAAACTCTAAAATTGAGAGAATCCACTTAATAAATTTATTTTCTTTTCTTGTTGTTTTTATCACATTTAATTTTTTCAAAATATTCTTTCAAAATTTGATTTTAACTCGTTAAATTTTTTTTAAAAAAGAATTGTTTTGTTGTTTGTTTTTTTGCTGTTTTTTTTAAATTTTATTATCTTTAAAATATTTTTTTTGTCGTTTTGTTCTTTATTCATTGTAAGTTTGAACCAATGTGTGATTCGTGGCTTTCACCATCGAACAAAAGACAATTGACAAAAAGACACATTTCTGAATGAAACTTCATTAATCTGTTCCAACAAAATGTTACAGATCAAGTGTACGCCAATGCCTCAAAAAGTACAATATGGGAAATGCATCAAAGTACATCCAAAATATCTCATGCCAAGTACACATTATAGGCTGAGCATCTCTGGTACATATCACATTGCTGTAATGTAGTAAAGTAGAAAGGAATCCTCTGACTGTCTATTCCTGTTGTGTCGAGCTCATGATCAAGCTGACCTTCTAAGCCACACTTCAGGAGAAGAGTTCCCTTCGCATGTGCTTAAAGGTGCAACCCTCTCATAGCTCGTAAGGTCGTAGTTCCACCAATTCTAGATCTGGCTGAAATTCGTGCGACATTTTGTTGTCGTCCATTCGTCGGAAGGTTACGGACACCCTGCGGTGTCGCACTCTTGGAATTTAGTGCTTGCAGCATCTGCACCATTGCATTTAAGAACAAGCACTAAGCAAACTGGTAGGACAATCTCCACAGAGCATTTGAACTCACCAGGGCTGACGATGTCAATTTCTTTCCCAAATAAGATGTTACTTTTACTCATGAATAAGATCGTACAAAAATTTTTCACAAAGTCAAGGTGATCGATGTGTGGAGGTATGTAATCACCCTCATCGTAGATGTTGATAATACAACTATTTGAATGCATGTAGCTGGCAGAATACTTAATGTGACCATTCTTTTGATCATCCACTTTATCGTTAGCGCTAGTGGATCTACTTAATCGTGTCTGAGGATCCTAGGTGGATTCCTTTATCTATCGTTTGTGAGGTTGCAGCAGCAGCCACACCGGATAGTAATCCTCCCTTTTCCTCGCATCTATTTCCTTGGCTTAGAATAGGTCCTTTCCACAAGTAAAACTGGTCGACCTTTGTCCCTTAGGTAAAAAAATGCAGTTAAGAATACTTTGTTCGTCCGTCTCTAAGAAGACTCTGGTATACAGTTCTAATCCCTCCAGTATGTTGATGAATTTTCCTTGTACTTCTTCATAGAATTCAAAGCCTCTTTTATTTACTTTGCTCATTTTATAATATTCCGCTGTACTGGGAGTCGACAGTTATCGCGGGTATTTCCTCATTTGAATATCAGTGGGAACCCAAGCTGGTGCTGTCTCTGACTCTAACGGAATGTTTTTTTATGCGTTAGACAGGACGTTTGGCTATGTACCCCTCAGATCATACAGATCTGCATCCATTGGGACATATGGCTCTGCCTCTATCAGGTAATCAATAGTCTGAGATCCATCATCAGTAGATGCATTTTCCTTTAATGTGTTGTAGTGTTGTAGATGTAGGACATTGCAATATGGGCACTCCACAAATGCCCATGTAGCTGACGCTCGTGCAGGTATTTCGGCATTGTAGGTAGAGCAACTCGTACACAGAACATCTGAAGCTGGTAGTATCTTTGGCTTTGTAACAAGATCAGACTCCTCATCCTTAGTGAGCTGGCTAGAGGAGGTCTCTTTCATGCCCGGATCATAAATGTGTCCCTCAGGAATAGAAGTGAGCAAGTTGTCTGCCTCTTTCTGACGTCTCTTCTCTTCTTGTAAGAAAGCTCTCAGTTTTAGTCGGCTAGCGTTTCTTTGTTGTGTTCTTCATAATGGAGTAAACGATATCCTTTCATTATCAACAACAACTAGGCCCTCTGTCGGTGTAGCTATCATGGATGATAAACTGCTTGGCCCCTCCATCGGGTCCTATTATACTATCACGTTCTTTCCTTTCAGTGACGCATTGTCTTTGGTGGCCACCCCTAGTAGTGAGAGCAGCACTTCATTTTCCCGTCGACTGATAAAATTCATTGAAGGCCCCTCGTAATCCATGCTGACTTGGTTAAATTCTATGTCAAAATCTATAATACCGCCTTGCGATGTCATTTCTTCATTTAATGCGAGATCCCAACCATCTTTAAAGGCGAAGATCAGCCTCTAGCCTGACATTTTTTTGCAGACGACAGGAAAAATATCAGTGGGCTGAAACTTAGCTTGAACAAGAATAAAACAAAGTATTTATTAAAGGAAAATTTTATTTATTTTGGTGAAGAGATCGTTTATTTATGTGTGAATTTTGTTTAATTTATTAGAATATTAAGTTCAAAGGTAGTAGGAGAGAATTTGAAGTGTAATTCTTTTCAAAAATTTTCGTTATATTGAGGTTAAGTTTCTTACAAAAATTTTGGACCCTATCACAGACTTTTGGCCATATAGATAACCCCAAAACAGTCAAAATTTCAAGAATTTCAAATTAAGGGGCGACAAGCAACGTCAGGTTGCATGGTATGTCTTCAGGTATTATTCGTTGATTGGTAGCATGGGTCTTTCACCCCAAAAATCTACTAACTGGTAGGCTCCTCATAAGTAGACCTTTTCAACGACAAATGGTCCCTCCGAAGTTGGCTCAAATTTTCCACCTATCTTGCAGCGTGCAAGAATAGGTCTTTTTAGCACGAGGAAAAGGTCACCAACTTTAAATGTCCTTGGGTGGACAAATTTGTCATGAGCTTGTACCATCTTTGCTTGGTAAAGTTTCAGATGTTGTTGTGCTTCAAGTCATTTTCCTTACAGACTCTCTAGTTCCTCGAGCCTGAGCTTTGCACTTTCTTCTCTTGTGAGTTGGTTGGCGACAGTGACTCTGAGAGATGATGTCAAAATTTTTAAAGGTAGCACAACCTCAGACCCGTACACAAGCATGTAGGGTGTACATTGAGTGGGAGTCATGAACGTCATTCGGTAGGCCCACAAAGCTTCTAGCAATTTATTGTGTCAATCCTTTTATTTTCATCTAGTGTTTTCTTCAAAATCTGCACCAATGTTTAGTTGAAGGCTTCGGCTAGGCCGTTTGCCCTAGGATAGTACATCATTGAATATCTTCAATCTATCTCTTGTAATTTGACAAAGTTGTTGATTTTGGTGATTTTGAATGCTGTCCCATTGTCGGAGATTACTCTGCGCGGTACACCAAAATGGTATACAATCTGACTCTTAAAAATTTAGAGGACGTGTTGTGCTATAACCTCTCGTAACGACACTGCCTCTGCCCATTTAAAGTTGTAATCCATAGCTGGGAGAACAAATTTGTGTCCCATAGAGGATGGAGGGTCTATCAGACCTATTATGTCTGTGCCCTAACACTCAAATGGCCATGAAGCAACGGTTGGGTGTAGCACATTCGGAGGTTGGTGCAAGACCACCTCATGCACTTGGCACTGGTGACATTTTCTGGCTGTATCCATGTAATCAGACATCATTGTTGGCCAATAATACCCAAGTCTCTTAATCTTCATTTTCATTTTTGGTCCTGACTGGTGAGCGCCACACAATCTGACATGTCCTTCTTTGACAATATTCCAGGCTTCGGCTTTGCCTAGGCATCATAGCCACATCTGGTCAAATGATCTTCTCTAGAGGACATCACCCACTAGAGCATACGACATAGCCCTCTTTGTAATGTGATGTGCTTTATACTTGTCTCTGGCAGCTTTCCAGTATACAAATATTCTATTAATTGCTTGTGTCAATCTTCATTGATATCCACTACCGTAATCATTATATCTTATTTTTTGAGCTTGTGTAAAGTTTTGAGATCGATTCGAGATAAAACTTATTTTTCTTGTGCTTTGATTTCAATGAAATCCTTCGGGGGACATGCCAGTTCTTTAGCGAGTTTTGCTAGAGCGTTGACATGGGCATTATCTCCCCTAGAAATCCAGTAGAAAGTCTTGTAGGAGATTTGCTCCAGTAGCTTCATCGTGTATCACTGATATTCTACTATTCTTGGTTTCATAATTTTATATTGTCCAATGACTTGCTGGATGACAACTTGAGAGTCACCGTAGATGGCAATGTTTATTATATCCTTTGGAATTGCCAACTCCAATCCGGTGATTTAGGCTTCATATTTTGCTTCGTTGTTGGTGGACGACTTTGTCAGGTGGCATGAGAACCTCAACATACCCTTATCTGGCATGATAAAGATCAAACAAATCCCTGCTTTTCCCGGTATGACTGTCTCGTTTTTTGTCTTTTCTGGCTGATGAAGCACCGTCAAAGTACATCTCCCAGCATTGCGCACTGGAGAATTCCCTTTGTAACACTTGCTCATCTGATAGTTCATTGTTGACGGCGAATTTATATATACAAGAATTTATGAACCTAGATTTGTTATTTATAATGATTTTGTAAAGTCACAATTTCAAACGCAAGTAAACGTATCACTCAAGTAATATAGGACTCTAGTGGAGTCCCGTTTATCGATCCCACAGAGAAGCGAGCTAAGAGGTCCTTAGTCAAATTCTAATCTGCTACAATTAGTCCTTAGTTTGGAATGTCGATTAAAATGATGTTTTATCTAGCAACTACTCCTAAATGCAAGTGTTAAATGTAAAGATAGTAACTATAACTAAATGCAAATATTAATTCTAAAGATAACCCTTTTTGGATGAATTGGTTTGGATAATTTTAAGATATTAAAAACTACTATTCTTATGTAATGAATTGGATAATGTAAATGAATGAGATGCATTAAATATTTATGTGCCAAATAGGAGCAATCCTATTATTTACCCTTTGGTCCAGGCATAAAGAACATTAACTAATCCTATGCTTGTTTACTGAATTCGTGGCTAGGCTGGGAGGATACCGACTCTCACTTTGGAGCACCCACGTTCCCCTCGCCTGAGGGCTAACATCTCCGCTTCAGTACTCAAACAATATGATCGAATTGAGGATTTTAGTCTGTCACCCTAAAATCTCCAATTCTACGCCCATCAAAGTATATTTCAATTTATTTGCATTCAACTCCCATGAACTTAACAATTCATGGAACTGAATGTGATTTTACTTTGTTGAGAATTACACAGCCCTCTCGGGTCTTAATGCAATTACAATCTGAATGTGGCACTTCTTTGTTGAGAATTACACAACACTCTCAGGTCTTAATGCAATTACAATGAACTTTAGCACTACAACAGGCCTTTATTGTAATGTAAATAAAGTGCAAGTAAAACCATCACATTGATAATGAAATCCACTTCTAACATGCATAACAAAATCCTAAACATGAGTTCTACTCATTACAAAAGAAAAGTAAAATGAAAACAACGACATAATCTTCTCATGCCATTATTTCCAAACAAGAAGAGAGAGTAAGAGAAACCCATCATAAAACACAAAGAAAACACACGAAAACTTCATTTAACCAAATCAAATTCACTAGATAAGTGTTTACAAAACCATAAGATAATGAAGAACACAATACTTAGCTTTTACTAGATAAGTGTTTACAAAACCATAAGATAATGAAGAACACAATACTTAGCTTTTTCCCTTAAAACTTCATTTAACCAAAGCAAATCCACTGAATAAGTGTTTACAAAAATCAAAAGATAATGAAGAACACAATACTTAGTTTTTTCCCTTTGAAAGAATAAAATCTCTACCATAAAGTCTCCTGTCAATCCATGGAATGCTAGAACATCTCCTTACAAATTCTCTCAAAATCCTCTCTCCAATCTCTCCAAAAGGGTAGAAATCTACATTTCTACTCCTATTCTAATAAACCTAAACTTTATCCACACTTTTCCTAACATTTCTCTCACACAAATCCCTCCTTTTCTAACCTAAATTCGTTCTTTTAAAGTGTAGGGACGAAGTATGAAGAGTTGCCACAAGAAACCTTTCAAAAAACGTCCAAATATGTTGAATTTCAGCCCATAACCGTCCTGGGCGCCGTCGGCGGGTTCGAGGGCGCTGTCTGTGAGTTTTTCTGTCATTTTTTAGTTTTCTCGGGTAAATCTCACCGTCAGTGCCATTTTGGCGCCGTCGGCGGGCAGACTGTGCAGCTCCACCGTTTCACTCCGTTTGGCTCCGTTTTAGCTCCGTTTCGCCCCATTTCAGTTGTGTTGCGTTCCTAATAGATAGCCTTACAAAATAAAATTGAAAACAACATTCCTTTAAAGTATAATCTCATTTAAAAATATGCAAGAAGTGTAAAAGAGATTAAGTATCGAAAGACTTATCGAAAGGTGACAAGGCAAAATATCATTTCTTGCTCGTTTTTGATCCAAATTGCACCGCTTTTATATCTTTTTGCTCCAATGACCATAATTCATCATACCTACAACAAAAACATTAAAAATACCTTTCTTTAAAGTGAAATATCATCAAAATCAGTATAAAATAGGTATGAAATCTCAACTTATTTTCCTTTGGTCAAAATCCCCCAAACTTAACTATTACTTGTCCTCAAGTAATTTTAGTACTACATAAAAGTTATGATCTATTGTAGTAAAGTTGTAATTCATAAATACTATAAGATTGATTTAAGTAAATATCATAGTGAGATTTTCAGAAAAAATTCAAGTTATTAAATTAACTCTATAGGTAAAAGATTATCTGGTCATCAGGTTTAAGAATTCTAGTTTTCTATTCATTTCAAGAATGAGTATATGTTGTAATATCAAATCACTTAGAATATTCAAATGATAGGAACTTCATGAGAACACTACTAGTAAAATAATACTAAGTCACTTAGAATATTCAAATGATAGGAACTTCATGAGAACACTACTAGTAAAAGATCTAACTCCAAAAATTAAGATTTAAGAATATATTTAGGTTTTCCCTTTAGGTAGGTCTAGTGAAGCCAATTTTTGACTAGGCATATCTTGTATTTAGGTTTTCCCTTTAGGTAGGTCCAGTGAAGCCAATTTTTGATTAGGCATCTCGTATCAAGATTTACTTTAGGTAGGTCCAATGAAGCCAATTTTTTATTAGGCATCTTCTCAAGCTTCTCCTCACTTTCTTTAGGTAGGTCCAGTGAAGCCAATTTTTGATTAGGCATCTCCGTTTAAGTATTCCCTTTAGGTAGGTCCAGTGAAGCCAATTTTTGATTAGGCATCTCCTCAAGCTTCTCCTCACTTTATATTTTTTTCTTCCTTTTCTTTTTCTCTTTTTCATTTGGATTGCTTTCAATCCTATATATTTTTCTTTTCTTTTCAGGGTTGTCAATCCTTTCTTTTTCTTTTTTCAAGTGAGGATTACTATATCTGGATAGCCTTCAATGATTTTGAAAATATTTAAATTGAGAACATCTAATAGTTAATCTTTTTCTTCCCTCCACCAAACTTAAATTTTTCAATATAAAATGATACTGGTGGAAAGAAAAATTCTAAATATAAATCATATCTCAGTACTTTAGGCATTTTCATCATTCTGAAATTTTTGCAGTACTTCTCAAAATTTCTACTTCACCTGGTCTGTATCATTAGGAGCTTTCTATACATATAAATCATTAGAGAATTTGCGGGGTAATGAAATATTGAAATAGGTACAAATCTAACTAGCATAAAATGTATCAGCATTGAAATATAAAAAATTTCTTCAATTCTTATGAATTGTAACACAAACACAAACATAAGCACAAACACACAAGATAAATGAGGTCAATTCTTCCTCCATCTCCTCACATCTCACTAACTTACTTCCAATTTCTAACGAAATCACTACACAAATATATTGGGTGGTTATAAATGATTTTATAGATTATAATCCTAAAGATAAGATTATCCCTGATATATTAGTTCTCGAGCACCAACACCAGACATCACCATATCCAAATAATTCAGCACCTCTAGCAGTTATAAGTACAATGTAAAATCATCCATAAGTTACTCATCAAATAGGTTCACGACTCCTATCAAATGAAAATAAAGTATAAGAAAGGAAGTAACAAAATTGAGATGGAACTATCGCTGCAAAAAATTCATAATGTCTTTTGTAAAACTCAAGTCCGGGTGAGACCCGAATTGTAGTGGACTTATCAATCCAACTACTACAAGAGAACATACAAGTCTAACCATAATAAAAATTTAAGGAATCATCTCCCTCATGACACACAAAAAATAAATCAAACCACTTACAATCCAAACATCTACCAAAAATCAAGCAAACTGATCAATCCACACTAAAGCAAAAATAATACAGCACTAACAATCATGACTCTTAAGCAAACTAAATCAAACCACACAGATAACTATGGGTTGCCTCCCATAAAGTGCTTGGTTTAACGTCGCTAGCCCAAGAAATGATTCCACCTGGATCAAAATTCCAATTAAGTAATCTTTGATCAATCGTCCAATCTTTTTCAGATCCAGGGATTCCTACAAAGTCTTCAAATTTAAATTTTTCTTTCAGCTCTTCCTTTTCATATTGATTCATATCCTTGTTCCTCATATTTCTTTCTAGATCCAATATTCTTCTAGTAATTT
>JXCR01144530.1:166136-184842 GCA_002079205.1 Phalaenopsis hybrid cultivar
TCTTTATCTTCCTCCATATCTAATACAATAAAGTCCATAGGAAAGATAAATTTATCCACTTTAACAAGCACATCTTCTATAATCCCTTTTGGATAAATAATTGATCGATCAGCTAACAGAAGGGTTATAGTAGTGGGAGAAATATCGGCTAAACCTAACCTTTTAATTATAGATAGAGGCATCACATTAATGTTCGATCCTAAATCACATAAAGCTTTTCCACATAATCTTTTTTCCAGTAACACAAGGAATTGTAAAGCTACAATGATCTTTAAGTTTCTGAGGAAAATTTTTCTGAAGTATAGCACTGCACTCCTCACTTAGTGAAACTGTCTCGTAATCCCCAAATTTCTTTTTCTTGTTTAATATTTCCTTCATAAATTTTGCATAACTTTGCATCTGTTTTAAAGCTTCAGCGAAAGGAATATTTATCGTAATCTTCTTAAGTATGTCCATGAACTTTGAAAATTTTTTATCCAACTCATGCTANCATCCCTGAAATTTATAAGAAATGGATCTTTATATGATAATTCAAGATCTCATCCTTGAAATTTATAAGAAATGGATCTTTATATGATACTTCATGATCTCCTAAATTTTGGATTAGTATTCTATATCAATATCTTTTATGCTACTCTTTTGTTTCAAATTATCTACTAATTCTTCAGAAATTTCTTCCATTGATCTTTCAATTTCCTTGTCACTATCTCTCAAATCAAAGCTCTTTTGAAACAAATCCTTAAATTCTCTTCTAAATATCAGTTCAATAATTTTAAATTGCTCATAATTCATTTCCTTAGAATTTATCTCAGAGTCACTAGGTAAAATCTCTGGGGGGTAACTGTTAATTGCATTAATAATCTACCCCCAGCAATAGAATCTCATTCATTTTGTTCGTATACCACGGAATATGCCATTCAGTGACTTTGAATAACTCTTTCATAGGAGATCTTTTACTGATTTCATTATTCAATTCAGGTTCATCTTGTGATTGAGTCGAATATGAAGATATAGAGACTGGTGGTGTATATGAATTCACCAAAAAAATAGGCTTTAAAATTGTATGAGGTAAGTTCATTTTAAGGTCATGAGATTTTTTAACAGATGAAATTAAAAATTTACTATTTTTGGTAACGTCCATCATTTCACACATCTCCTGAACATACATACAGTTTTCTTTNTAATTTGTCTCAGTTGATTCTCTATATTTCTAATTGCAGCATTTTGACTTTGCAACTGGTTTCTCATTTGCAATACCACTTCTTCCATAGACATCTTCTTATCCTCAAATTGTTGATCATTATTAGAGTCCGGTGGATATAAAGGTCTATAGTTTGTGTTCCCATTATTATTAGGATTTGCATGATTATTTTCCCATTTTTGGTTTCCACCGTCAGTTGTATTATTCCAGTTAAAATTAGGATGGTTCTTACAACCTAGGTTGTAAAAGTTAGAATATGGGTTGTTTATGGTATTTAAAATCTCATATGATAAGTTAGAGTCAATCATATGCCCTAATAAACTTTCCTCACTTACTGGAGTGAGTTGAGGCTGGTTTATTCCAAATTGATCCAACTTCCTTGATATTGCGACAACTTGAGATGCAAGAATTGTAAGTACATCTGAATCATGAACACTGGCTACTTTTTTAGGATTTATCCTTATTGAGGGCCATTGAAATTTATTTGCAGCCATATTTTCAATTAACGCATATGCTTCATCAAATGGTTTTGACATTAATCATCCACCAACAGCAGCATGAATTATAAACCTAAGGGATTCTACTAACCCATTATAAAAAGTTTGAATGATTAACCAATCAGGCAGAGCATGGTGTGGACACTTTCTTAGAAGTTCCTAAATCCTTTTCGAGGCTTCGTATATTGATTCCCCTTCATACTGACAAAATGAGATAATATCTTTTCTAAGTTTCAGACTTCGTATATTGATTCCCCTTCATACTGGACAAAATGAGATAATATCTTTTCTAAGTTTAGTAGCCTTGAAGGTGGAAAATACTTAGTTAGAAATTTTTGAGTTAACTCCTCCAAATTTTTAATAGAGCCAGGTGCTAATGAGTATAACTACATTTTAGCATTATCCCTTAGTGAGAAAGGAAAAAGCCTTAGTCTAACTACATCGTCTGACATATCGTTATAACTAAATATAACACAAAGTTCTATAAAATTTGATAAGTGTAAATAGGGATCCTCGAAAAGAGTTCCCTCAAACAGATTGTTCTGACCAGTTGGATAATCTCAGGATTTATTTTAAACGAGTCAGCTTCTACGACAAGGTTTTCTATACTTGAGTGAATTTCATCTATCGTAGGATTTACGTAATCCCTCAATGAAGCATGATGATTTTCCAAGTTATTATTTTGAAAGTTTTCCATTTCCTTTTCTAGTTTTTTGATTCCTCTTTATATTTTTATTTTTTTCTTTTTTTCAAACTAGGGATCATAAGGCACAAGTCCTGCAGATCCTTTGTTTAGCATACACAACACAACAAACAATACATTAACAATTAAATAAATAATAGATGAAATATATTCAACACAAGAAAACATTTTCATGAACACCTTATTTTTCATAAAAAAACAATTTTTTTTAACACATTTTCATATAAAAACACTTTTCACGCAAAACAGTTTTTGCGACACTACAGTTTTCCAAGTCTAAGCCTAGTTACTTCAACTAAAATTCTCCTAAAGTTCTTACCAAAGCTTCCTCGGCAACGGCGCCAAAAACTTGATAGCGACTTTTTATATACAAGAATTTATGAACCCAGATTTATTATTTATAATGATTTTGTAAAGTCACAATTTCAAACGCAAGTATACTTATCGCTCAAGTAATACAGGGCTCTAGTGGAGTCCCGTTTTTTGATCCCACAGAGAAGCGAGGTAAGAGGTCCTTAGTCAAATTCTAATCTACTACAATTAGTTCTTAGTTTGGAATGTCGATTAAAATGATATTTTATCCAGCAACTACTTCTAAATGCAAGTGTTAAATGTAAAGATAGTAACTATAACTAAATGCAAATATTAATTCTAANTGCGGTATAAAGTATCAACAATTTCCCTGGGATAGGGACTGCCAAAACAGGAGGTGTCATTAAATATTGTTTAACGTCCTCAAAGGCCCGCTGACACTTCTCTTCCAAATAAATTTGGCATCTTTTTTAATCAATGCCGAGAAATGCTAACACCTACCTGAGAGATTAGAAATAAAGCGTCTTAGATATGCCAACTTCCCCTGGAATGAACGTAGCTTCTTCAAGGTTTTAGGGGGAGGCATTCCCAAGATTGCTTTAATCTTATCCGAGTCGATCTCGATTCCCCGATGACCGACAACGAATCCTAGAAATTTCCCGGTGATAACGCCAAAGGCGCACTTTAAGGGATTCATTTTAAGGTCATATCGTCGTAACCATTCAAACACTATCCTCAAATCGTACAAATGGTCTATTTTCCGTTTACTTTTGATAACCAGATCATCCACGTAGCATTCTATTTTATTGTGAATGAGGTCGTCAAAAATCTTCGTCATTGAACGCTGATATGTTGCTCTGGCTTTCTTTAGGCAGAACGGCATTACTGTGTAGCAGAAAATTCCAATCAATGTTTTGAAAGTTGTAAGCGCTGTATCCTCAGAAGCCATCTTGATTTGGTTATATCCAGACGATCCGTCCATGAAGGAGAAAATATCTTGTGTCGAAGCGATGTCCGCCATCATTTCTAGTATAGGTAGTGGAAACTCGTCTTTTGGACATGCCTTGTTCAAATCTCTGAAGTCGACACAAACGCGGATCTATCCATTTTTCTTCTTAACAGGTACGATGTTGGCCAACCATGTGGGGTACTGCTCCTCTTTAACAAAGTTGGCATCTATCAACTTCTTCTCTTCGGCGATCACTTGTTGTTCTATTTCAAGGCGCACTCTCCTTGGAGCTTGTTTTACTAGGGCTATATTCTTGTCCACCTCAAGTTTATGGACTGCAACCTCTGCTGACAGCCCTGGCATTTCATCGTAGCTCCATGCAAAGCAATCTTTGAATTTTGTTAATAGTTTGACCAATTCTGCAGATTCTTCGTCATCAAGTAGGAACTTATATGTAGGTCGGGGTCTTTCTTCAGTCCCGAGGTTAATCTCTTTCAATTCATCCACGGTGAATTTAATTTCTTCCTAAAATTCTGGCGGAGCATCTTCTATTGGCTGATCAGTAGAGTCATCCTCCACATCAAGGCAATCCTCTTCTGACTCACTAGTAATNCCTAGGCTGGGAAGATACCAGCTCTCACTTCGGAGCTCCCATGTCCCCCTCGCCTGAGGGCTAACATCTACATTTCAGTACTCAAACAATATGACCAAATTGAGGATTTTAGTCTGTCAACCCAAAATCTCCAATTCTACGCCCATCAAAGTATATTTCCTTATTTATTTGCAATCAACTCCCATGAACTCAAGCATCCATGGAATCTGAATGTGGTTCTACTTTGTTGAGAATTACACAACTCTCTCAGGTCTTAATGCAATTACAATGAACTTTAACACTACAACAGACCTTTATTGTAATGTAAATAAAGTGCAAGTAAAAACCATCCCATTGATAATTAAATTCACTTCTAACATGCATCACAAAATCCTAAACATGAGTTCTACTCATTACAAAAGAAAAGTAAAATGAAA
Organism: Phalaenopsis hybrid cultivar; assembly: GCA_002079205.1. Lineage (NCBI taxonomy): Eukaryota > Viridiplantae > Streptophyta > Magnoliopsida > Asparagales > Orchidaceae > Phalaenopsis > Phalaenopsis hybrid cultivar. The sequence goes on from JXCR01144530.1 coordinate 170,828, forward strand.
ACAACGACATAATCTTCTCATGCCATTATTTCCAAACAAGAGGAGAGAGTAAGAGAAGGCCATCATAAAACACAAAGAAAACACACGGAAACTTCATTTAACCAAATCTGTCGCATGGAATCTGAATGTGGTTCTACTTTGTTGAGAATTACACACCACTCTCAGGTCTTAATGCAATTACAATGAACTTTAGCACTCCAACAGGCCTTTATTGTAATGTAAATAACGTGCAAGTAAAAACCATCACATTGATAATGAAATCCACTTCTAACATGCATCACAAAATCCTAAACATGAGTTCTACTCATTACAAAAGAAAAGTAAAATGAAAACAACGACATAATCTTCTCATTCCATTATTTCCAAATAAGAAGAGAGAGTAAGAGAAGCCCATCATAAAACACAAAGAAAACACATGGAAACTTCATTTAACCAAAGTAAATCCACTAGATAAGTGTTTACAAAACCATAAGATAATGAAGAACACAATACTTAGCTTTTTCCCTTGAAAGAAGGAAGAAAATCTCTCTCACAAAGTCTCCTGCCAATCCATGAAATGCTAGAACATCTTCTTACAAATTCTCTCAAAATCCTCTCTCCAATCTCTCCAAAAAGGTAGAAATCTACATTTCTACTCCTATTCTAAGAAACCTAAACTTTATCCACACTTTTCCTAACATTTCTCTCGCACAAATCCCTCCTTTTCTAACCTAAATTCGTTCTTTCAAAGTGTAAAGATGAAGTATGAAGAGTTGCCACAAGAACCTTTCAAAAAGCGTCCAAATATGTTGAATTTCAGCCCATAACTGTCCCGGGTGTCGTCAGTTGGCTCGAGGGCGCTGTCGGTGAGTTTTTCTGTCGTTTTTTGGTCTTCTCAGGTAAATCTCGCCGTTGGCGCTGTTTTGGCGCCGTCGGCAGGCAGACTGCGCAGCTCCACCGTTTCGCTCCATTTGGCTCCGTTTTAGCTCCGTTTTGCCCAATTTTAGTTGCGTTACGTTCCAGACAGATAGTCCTACAAAATAAGCTTAAAACAACATTCCTTTAAAGTGTAATCTAATTCAAAAATATGCAAGAAGTGTAAAAGGGAGTAAGCATCGAAAGACTTATCAGAAGGTGACAAGGCAAAATATTATTTCTAGCTCGTTTTTGCATCTTTTCTCTCCAATGACCATAATTCATCATACCTACAACAAAACATCAAAAATACACTTCTTTAAAGTGCAATATCATCAAAATCAGTATAAAATAGGTATGAAAATCTCAACATATTTTCCTTTGGTCAATCGTCAAGAGGGGAACCAGCTGACAGTGGGTGTGTAGCGAGAAAGTCTACCAGAATTTGTCCCTTGATAGCACGGAGGGGAACAAAAGTTATATCAAATTGCAATAATATCATCGATCATCTTGTTAGACGTCCGAAGAGTGTTGGTCGGGTCATCAAATATTGCAATGGGTTAACTTTCGAAATTAGGGTAATCCTATGAGAGAGCATGTAATGTCTAAACTTTTGGGGGGACAAAATTAATGCTAGACAATGCTTCTCAATAAGTGGATACCTTACTTCCGTCGGTATCAGATGACGACTTAAGTAGTAGAGTTCATTTTCTTTACCCTAGTCATTGACTTGGGTTAAGATGACTCCAAGAGAGTCATCTAGGGTCGTGGTATAAAGTATCAAAGGTTTCCCCGGGACAGGGGCTGCAAAAATATGAGGTGTCATTAAATATTATTTAATGTCCTCCTCAAAGGCCCGCTGACATTTCTCTTCCCAAATGAATTTGGCGTCCTTTTTAATTAATGTCGAAAAGGGCTTACACCTACATTAGAGATTATAAATAAAATGTCTCAGATATGTCAACTTCCCCTAGAAGGAACATAGTTGTTTTAAGGTTTTAGGAGGAGGCATTTCCAAGATAGCTTTAATCTTATCTGGGTCGATCTCAGTTCCTCGATGACGGACAATGAATCCTAGAAACTTCCCAGAGGTAACGCCATAGTCACACTTTATCGGATTCATTTTAAGGTTATATTGTCATAGTCGTTCGAACATGATCCTCAAATCACACAAATGGTCTATTTTTTGTTTGTTTTTGATGACCAAATCATCCATGTAGCATTCTACTTGATTATGAATAAGGTCGTTAAAAATTTTGTCATTGCACGTTGATATGTTGCTCCGACGTTCTTTATCCCAAACGACATCATTGTGTAGTAGAAAATTTTGATCAGTGTCCTGAAGGCTGTAAGTGCTGCATCCTCGGGAGCCATCTTGATTTGGTTGTATCCCGATGATCCGTTCATGAAAGAGAAGATTTTATGTGTAGAAGCAAAATCCACCATCATTTCTGGTATTGATAGTGGAAATTTATCTTTCAGACATGCTTTATTTAGATCTCTGAAGTCAACACATACACAGATTTGTCCATTTTTCTTCTTGACAGGTACAATATTCGATAACCATGTGGGGTAGTGCTCTTCTTTAACAAAGTTAGCATCTATTAATTTCTTCACCTCAGCTATGACTTGTTGCTCTATTTTGAGATGCTTTCTTCTTGGAGTTTGTTTTACTTGGGTTATATTTTTATCTATCTTGAGTTTATGAACTGTAACTTCTGCAGATAGTCTTGACATCTCATTATAACTCAATTATGAAGCAATTTCTGAATTCAATTAACAATTTGATCAATTGTAGATATTCTTCATCGTTGAGTAGAGAACTTATAAATGTAGGTCGGGGTTGTTCTTCAGTCTTGAGGTTGATTTCTTTTAACTCATCAACCGTTGATTTAATTTCCTCCTCAAATTCTGGTGGAGCATCTTCTATCAGTTGATCAGTAGAGTCATCCTCTATATTAAGGCAATCCTCTCCTGATTCACTAGTAACAACCACACCAAATTCGTGACCCTCTTTTGAGTTGGGAGTTCAACTTTTAACACTCCATAACTTTTCAAAAAGTTGTAACTTATCTTTTGGCATTTGTTTTGGCAAGTGTCCTTGTTGAATTAACTTTTGTATGTAAGGCGAAAAGTAGCCAAAAGGCAATTCCATTAATTCATTAAGATCCTCATCCAAATTTACATAATTTTCAATATTGGTAGAGGTAGAAGCACGATAAAATTTGATCGGCTTTGAACAAGCACTACGGATTTCCTTAACCTCTAAAATCTTGACTTTTTGAGGGAGGATCGAAGCAAGTGTCATAGTATTCACATAGTGGTTTATCCGATCATAAATCGTCTCATATTTTCTTTTCTCCGCATCATCTAAGGATATCTCGTATTGAGGTTTCCCCTATTTTGCTATCATTATTTCATCTTTGGAACTATCTTCATCACCGATGTTGATGGTTGGCCTAGTCCATTCAACGATTAAGTTAGTTCTTGCTCGTTCATGTGCCCGACCTCGACCTCGAGTGCGCGAATTAAATTAACCTCCACAACTTGTTGTAAGAGAGTAGTGGAAGCTTGTTGACGCGGAGTTGAATGGATCTACCATTGTTCTGCTTCTCGATCTTTACTTTTATTTGTTGCAATTTCATGAGAGAAGACAATTTTCTTTGGAGGCGCGTGGTAGTCAGCATATTGATGAATGTCAACTCATGAACTGAAAATGTTCTTGTCCTTCTTTGTAGTACTTGATGCACTGGTGTAGAGATGATGGAACCATTTTGTGTTCATAAATCCACGGTCGACCAAGTAGAGCATTGAAAGAGGCCTCGACGTCGATGATATGAAATTTAGCGGTTATTGCTAGTTCTCCAACCTTCATAAACAATGTAATGGATCCAAGGGCTCTTTCTCCCTTTTTGTTGAATCCTCTTAGCATCATTTTATCGGTCGTAAGCTCTTAAGCTTCAATGTCCCAATAAGCCAATGTTCGTAGACTCATCAAGTTGAGTGATGCTCCAGAATCTACTAAAACTCTGGACAACACCTGCCGATGTTAACAGAGATGTATTATAGTCGGTTGTGGTCGGCGATACCAGGTAGCAAATCTTTACTTGTGAAAGTTACCCCAGGCTGTTCTTTCATTGCACAAACTTCATTTAAAGATGTGCTGGCCAATTGGGCTAAGCAAATCTCTGGGTCAAGCAAAGCTGTAACCAAAGACTCTCTCATCTCCTTTGATAGGATTAGAGCGTCATAGATGCTTAATTGGGTCGACAACTTCCGAAGATGAGCTAGCACATTGTAATCCACTTTGTATGGTCCTCCAATTTCCTCTTGGTTATGTGTTTCTTCCACTGGTGGAGGTGGATGTAGTTCTTCTCGAGTTACTATTTATTTTCCTTTATCCACTGGAGCTATTCTCAGGGGTAACACTTTCCCGCTCTTCAAGTTTATTTATGTAATTTCTTCTTCTTGAGGTACCTTTGTTGAATTTTTTTGTGTTTCTTCTTTGTCAAAAAGATCTAGGTTGATGGCAAGCGGTGTGCCGTGGTGCTCGACAATTGGTTCCTCACTCCCGGTGCTGTCGTAGCTATTATCATTGTTGTCTTCTTTGGTATTGTTAACGAGTTTGTCAGACTCAAGTACGATTTGAGGATCATTTCGAGAATCAAGATTGAAGTTATATTGGTCATAATCAATTACGTCATCACTAGAAACAGTTAAAACGTAGCCAAAATCATGATCATTATATTCATAACTCCCCAAAGGGGCAAAAAGATAATCATACAAAGTCAAGGGTTCGAGGATTTTCTTCTCCAAATCCAAGACAACCAATCTAGCAGAGGCAGCCCCTATCCTACCTTCTATTCTATCAATCTTGATGATGGCATTCTTCTTTCTCTTTGTCTTTGACAATGACGGCTCTTCTGGTGAAATCTTCTTTTTGGGCTTGACAAGCTGAAGACTTTGAATCGAAGTTTGTTTTGACGCGTTCTGGATTTGGTTCAATATTTTCTTAGATGATTTGCTCTAGACCGCACTCCATCCATCTTTTTTGGTGTATGTGGAAGATTGTCTTAATGAATTCTGGATTTGATTTAGGACCCTCTTGAGTTTGTCCCAAGTCGTACTCCATCCCTCTTCTCCGGTATGTGGAGCAATCAGAGAAATCGGCCGGCCGTAATCATATTTATGGAACCTTTTTCAGGTTCTTTTAAATATTCTTTCAAAATTATTATATTTCTTTCTTTGAGATTTTTCTCGAGCCAATCCTTAAAAAGGAAGCATTCTTTTATAGTGTGTCCTAGCAATTGGTGATACATGCAATAATTTGGTTGATCTTTCTTGTCAACTTCCTCAGGCTTCTTTAGCTCTGGTAGTCTGTACTCAGGCTTCTTCATCAGACTTCTGAATATATTGGATATGGCTTCATCTTTGAAAGAATACACCATTTTATGTCATTATGTCAGAGATATTCTCTGATTCTGAGATGACCCTCCTTGGGGCGGTCGCTGGGTGGACTTGTTACTCTGTTTCTAAGCATGTTATGATGAAGATTAGCGAGGATTTTCTGGATATATCTTCATTGGTTGTTTTCCTTTATCGACAGTTGCTACTGTTCCCTAATTCTTTTCAAATAATCTGGTTGCCTTGGATTTCTTGTGAGAATCCATATGTTTGATTTCTTCTTGAAGACTGCTGGCTTTACTGAGNTAGTGGTATAGTCCTTGAGCTCGACCAAATTTCAAACATGGGTGGTGGGAAAGTTAATCCCTCAATCGGATCTTCAACAATCATCACTTCTTTCCCCTTAGTAGCAGCACGGATAAAAGGCTTGATGGCAGTAGCTTTAGCTTTTTTACAAGTAAGGAAGTCCTGAAGGCAGTTTAGGTCAAATTTTGCAGACGGTTCTTGCATTTCTGGAGCAGCGATCTTCATTACCACGAATGGGGCTTTCTCGAGGAAAACCTCGAGTTCTTCAAATCCAGCTCCGAACTTGATGGTGGGAGTGACGTTACGGGCACTGCGGTCAATTGGCAAATTGCATGAAAAGGTTAGCGTTGGGTAGGCCATTGCAGCGGGCTAAACAAAATAAAAAGCTTTAGGGTTAGCTATATGGCCAAAAATCTTGTAATCTTTAGTGCAAGCACTGAAAATAGAGGTTGATCTGTAGACCGGGCGAGACTTAATTTACGGGTGTTTTTAACATTTTTGTTTAAAAAGGTGTAAAATTTAATTAATATAAGAAAATTTCAAAGTGCACGCAACACAACACGGTTTGGTTTAATTTGCGAAATAGCAAATCAAATTTGGAAGGGAGATGTAAAGAAGTTTTAGGACACAGTGCGGGACCCAATTAGTGGCAAAGAATGCCTAAGTGGAATTAGTCCACCGACACACCAATTGGGGATTCAACCCCATATAAAAATTTAAAGAGTCCTTAATGGCCTTCTGAACCCCTCTGCTCAAAGATGGTTGAGCAGCTAGTCCTGAAGTCCAAGGAGTTGGTTGTACTTTCTTAAGAAAGAAATGGGTAATGTATGCCAACGGAAGAAGGGTAATTGGGTCCAATAGGGACATGGACACATTACCAATGTGTGAAAATAATATTTCTTGATTTGAATGGAGAGAAAAGCATGTCCCCAGTGGAGTCGCCAGAAGCTGTCGACGTTATTTCGGGGTTGGAGGGGAGTTGCCCGTAAGAAGCTGTCGGTCATCGGAATCAAAATCTCCTCGCCTGCTTCGGAAGGACGTTCAAGTATGAAATCAAACTGACCCCATATTTTTCATAGTTTAAAATGAAAGAGCACTNATATTCCTGTAGTTGAGGTTCACATTTAATGCTAAGGTTTCTCCACCTAAAAATGTAGTCCACCAAAGTCTCGTTGGGCTTTAGCTTTTCCATCAGGAGCTCTCCTATAGAGACATGGTGTTGCGTTCTGACAAATCTTTTCACAAATAGTTGTTCCAATTCGACAAAGGTTTTCACTGATATGTTGGGTAAATCAGCATACCAATAAAAGGGGACCCTGTCAGCGCTATTTTTGGTGGGTTTGTGGGGAGTTGCCAGTAAGAAGCTGTCGGTCGCCGGAATTAAAATCCGGTCGCCCGCTTTGGAAGGACGTTGAAGTATGAAATCAAACTAACTCCATATTTTTCATAGTTTAAAATGAAAGAGCACTNAAATGAGGCTCGATCAAATAAACTAAGGAAAGTATGACGACCGTTTGGTCTGCAAAACCTTTATATTTGCCAACAAGTTCCCCTATTTAATATAAAGGATTAAATTGGGTTTATATTAAGATGGGTTTGGACATGCTTCCTATAAGAGAAAGTCCCTATAGTTAATTACTTCTTAAATGACCAAAGCCACCTAAGAAGACTCTCGATAAAAATAAGGAAATATTATCTTCAAGGAGTTTCAAATGATAGGACTCTTCAACAAAATTCGACGTAGAGGTGTGAAAGGGGATTGGTTCAAATTTGGAACATTATATTGTAGAATTCAAAGGAGGAAGAACTAGCGGATGTCATGAATCCAGAGGAGAACCTCGGTGACTTCCCAAGCTATCCTAATGTTTGGCTTCAGTTTTAAGGAGAAATATTTAGGTATTTCATCCTGCCAATTTTATTTAGTTAGGGTTTTTATTTGTGTGAAACAATCACACAAATATCCTAGAAGATATGAGGGTTTAAGTCATGACAAACGACAACCTCGGAATTCTAAGACGAGTTAGGGCTTATACTGTATAGTAGGGCTATGCAAAGGCCTAAATATAAGGTGAGGACTTACGTTGCATAAGCAAGCAACCTCAAAGTACTAAGGTTTTGGTGTTTATATCTAAGGAAGGAAGATTGGTTTAGCTAGGGAAGATAGGTTTTGCTGTTGAAGATGACCGTGCTGNCAAGGAAAGTATGACGTTCGTTTGGTCTGCGAAACCTTTGTATTTGCTGACAAGTTCCCCTTTTTAATATAGAGGATTAAATCATGTTTATATTAAGCTGGGTTTGGACATTATTCCTATAAGGGCAAGCCCCTATAACTAATTATATCTTAAATGACCAAAGTCACTTAAAAAGACTCTAGATAAAAATAAGGAAATATTATCTTCAAAAAATTTCAAAGGGTAGGACTTTCAATGAAATTAGACGTAGAGGTGTGAAAGGGGATTGGTTCAAATTTGGAACATTTTATTGTAGAATCCAAAGCGAAATCAGACATAGAGGTGTGAAAGGTGATTGGTTCAAATTTGGAACATTACGTTGTAGAATCCAAAGAAATCGGACATGGAGGTGTGCAAGGGGATTGGTTCAAATTTGGAACATTTTATTGTAGAATCCAAAGGAGACTTTTCAATGAGATCGGACAAAGAGGTGTGAAAGGGGATTGGTTCAAATTTGGAACATTTTGTTGTAGAGTCCAAAGGAGGAGGAACTAGGGGATGTCATGGATCCAGAGGAGAACCTCGATGACTTCCCAAGCTATCCTAATGCTAGGGATGTCATGGATCCAGAGGAGAATCTCAGTGACTTCCCAAGCTATCCTAATGTTTGGCTTCAAGGATGTCATGGATCCAGAGGAGAACCTCGGTGACTTCTCAAGCTATCCTAATGTTTGGCTTCCGTAGAGGTGTGGAAGGGGATTGGTTCAAATTTGGAACATTTTATTGTAGAATCCAAAGGAAGAAGAACTAGGGGTGAATGGGGATTGGTTCAAATTTGGAACATTTTATTGTAGAATCCAAAGGAAGAAGAACTAGGGGATAGGATTGGTTCAAATTTGGAACATTTTATTGTAGAATCCAAAGGAAGAAGAACTAGGGGATGTGGGGATCCAGAGGCGAACCTTGGTGACTTCCCAAGCTATCCTAATGTTTGGCTTTAGTTTTGAGTTCAGAGGAGAACCCTGGTGACTTCCCAAGCTATCCTAATGTTTGGCTTCAGTTTTGAGAAGAAATAGAGGAGAACCTCGGTGACTTCCCAAGCTATCTTAATGTTTGGCTTCAACTTTGAGGAGAAGTAAGAGGAGAACCTCGGTGACTTCCCAAGCTATCCTTTTATTTGGCTTCAATTTTGAGGAGAAAAATTTAAGTGTTTCATCCTGCCAATTTTATTAGTTAGGGCTTACATNTTAAGGAAAGTACGACGTCTGTCTGGTCAGCGAAACCGTTGTATTTGCGGACAAATTCCCCTATTTAATATAAAGGATTAAATAGGGTTTATATTAAACTGGTTTCGGACATGCTTCCTGTAAGGGCAAGCCCCTATAATTAATTACATCTTAAATGACCGAAATCACTTAAGAATACTCTCGATAAAAATCATGAAAAATTATCTTCAAGAACTCCAAAAGAATAGGAATTTTCAACGAAATTGGACCAAGAGGTGTGCAAAAGGGAATGGTTCAAACTTGGGACATTTATTAAAGGATCCAAAGGAGGAAGAACTAGGGGATTTCATGGATCTAGAGGAGAACCCCGGTGACTTCCCAAGCTATCCTAATGTTTGGCATCAATTTTGTGGAGAAATATTTAGTTGTTTCATCCTGCGAATTTTATTTATTAGGGCTTACATTCATGTGAAACGATAACACAAATAGCTTGAAGATGTGAGGATTTAGGTCAAGACAAACGACAACCTCATAATCCTAAGACGAGTTAGGGCTTATATTGTATAGCAGGGCTATACAAAAGCCTAAAGACAAAGTGAGGATTTACGTTGCATAAGCAGGCAACCTTAAAGTTCTATGGCTTTGTTGTTTAAGTCTAAGGAAGAAAGATTAGTTTAGCTGTGGAAGACAGGTTTTGTTGTTGAAGATGACTGTGCTGCTTACCATGCTAGCTTCAAGCTCCTTGCCGCGACGAGTTTGAGTTATCTAGTGTTTCAAGTTATAATGTCAAATCAGGTGGCCCTATGGTTGAAGTTCTTTAAATTTTATAAAGGGCATATTAAAGTTGATTAGAGCGACACAGGTTAGGATCCTATCATTCCCATGTTTCGGTATCACTATTTTATATTGGATTCACTTAGTCCAAATGAACTTACTAAACTCAATTTAATGAATTCCATAATTTCATTTAGCCGAGAAGCCTCGTTAGCAACCGTAGGTTACCTCCTCCGAAGCTTCCGATAGAGACGTTTTAATTTAGTTAAAATTGTATTTTTTGGTGATATTTGTGATTAAATTTTGCTTTTAGACCGTGGGAAGCCTCGTTAGCAACTTAGACCGTGGGAAAATTCGTTAGCAAACCGTAGGTTACCTCCTCCGAGGGTTCCCGATCTCCGATCGTTTTAATTTAGTTGAAGTTGTATTTTTAGTGATGTTTGTGATTAAATTTTGAGTTGTACGTTTTAATTTAGTTGAAATTGTATTTTTTTTTTTTTGTGATGTTTGTGATTAAATTTTGAGGCATATTAATTTAGTTGAAGTTGTATTTCGTATGATATTTGTGATTAAATTTTGAGTTGTCTTATATTTTGAAATATTGAATTAATTTAGTTGAAGTTGTATTTTGTGTGATGTTTGTGATTAAATTTTGGATACCGTGGGAAGCCTCGTTAGCAACCGTAGGTTACCTCCTCCGAGGGATTCCCGATCTCCGATAGAGACTTTTTAATACAATTGTAGTTTTGTGTGGTGTTTGTGATTAAATTTTTAGTTGTTTTATTCTTTGGATGTTGTGGGGGGTGAATTTTAACTTTGTTGATTTTAGTTTTGGTTTTTGTTATAGTTATGTGAATATCCTGATAGTTTTAGTTTTCATGCAGGGTGACATCATTCTTTAGCATGCAAATTTACAGGTACAAAAGTACAGTATGAAAAATACAGTATGAAAGTATAAGAAAGACAATGCTGAAAACTGTAAAAGTGTACCTGGCGACTCGTTCCACCATCTGAAACTTAAAATGCACGTTAAGGCAGTTTATGAAGAGCAGGAAAGGTAAAGTTTTGGTAATTTTCCTAACCCTATGTCATATCTTTTTGGGTCCTTAAGAGTTTAATTAAAGATGATGTTGTCAAGAAAAACATATTAAGTTTAGTAGATCTCCGAGGTGTCCAACAGATCTGGAGAAAGAAGTAGGTCCATGCTACTCTCTCGCTGCCTGGTGGAAAATCACAAGTTATTTTTAAACTTATTATGTTGCTTAATATTTCATTCTATAAATACCCTTAATGCTCAGTGAACATTGATGTCTCAATTATCCCTAAGTATAGGTTAATTATCTTTTATCATTTAATTTGAAAATTATGTGAGTGAATTCCCTTGAAGGGGAAGTTAGTGTAATTTGAACAGTTAGCCAAATTTTTAATCTTAATTGGGCTTAGTGGTGTTTCAACAATGTTTGATTTAATTATGTTTATTTCTCTAATCCTCATTTAGTCAATTTTGATTTAGCCTAAGTCACAGTTAAGCCCTTAAGACCTAGGTGAGTGTCTTAATTAGTTTTGAAAAGGGTTAAGCTTTAAGTGGTCATGATTCATGATTTGGATTNGTTTTCAACATGAATTGGATGCCAATTTGGAGGTTAAGGCAATCAATTGGGTGAAATTTGGGGACTTAGCCAATTTGGGGCTAAATTTGGGAATTTTGGATTTAGGCCAAAATAAAATGGATATGAGGCTTCACCATGCCCAATTGATGGTTGATTTTGATGTTTTGGAATGTTATAAATATTTTTAAACGTTAATTGAGGCCAATTGACTAGGCTATGGGTTCAATTTGGTGAGATTAGGTCACATGGTCAAATTTGGGGTTTTGACCCAAATAAAAAGTGGGCTCAAATCATGGACCAATTGAGCTTGGCTTTGGTTTATTTTGGTCATATCAAAAGTTAATTTTAGTTTAGGATTGGAATTGGGTCAATTGAGATCAAATTGATGGACTTTTGAGTTGGATTTGGGGAAATTTGGGTCTTTAAGGGGCAATTTGGGGGTTTTAATCAAATGTAGTCAAATTGGCCAAATTGGGTAATATGGTAGTTAAGATAAATGAAATTGGAAATATTTGGGATTTACTGGGATTTTCTGGGAATTTTTTGAATTTTTGGAATTTTGAGCTATGGAGGGGTATTTTGGTAATTTGGGGGTGTTTTAGGGGCAAAAAGGCCAAGATGGGTATTTTTATAGATTTGAGGTACCAATCATAACCAACAAGCCATGGACCAGTGGAAACCCCATTTTGGGTCCTCTACATAGTGGTCATAGCCAAACCATAGCCTTAGGGCTAGTAGGTTTAGGGGTTCATTTACATGAGTATTCCAAAAGATCAAGGGACCTAAGTTAGAAATTAGAGTTTAGGGTTGTGAGTGATTGTGGGTGCAGATAAGTGTAGTGAGTTCCTCAGCTCCAGACCAACACCCAGGGTCAACCTTAAGGTCCAGCAGTCCTGAGGGTGACTCATCTTGAGTTTCCCCCATAGTGACCCCACCTACTAAGTATTTGGAGGTTGAGACCAACATGTGGAACTTCAAGTTGAGTAGAGAAGAGTTTGGAATTTCTAGTGATGAGGGTAACTTTTCTAGTTTTCTAAGAATAGTCAATATGAAAATCCTATGGCGAGACCTTAGGCTAAACGGAAAAACTAAACCTCAACCAAAACTGAGGTCAACATTGCACTCAATCATATGAACTACATTCTCATTCATACAACCTCATATGATTCTTTNCACCTCATTAATGGGTCAATTAAGACATCAGAAGAGAAAATGTGATTTTTCAAAATTTAATTTAATTTATGTAATTATTTTCAGACAAAAAAAGGATTTTTCAAAGAAAAAATCTAACTTGACCAACGTAAATTCTAATCCCTTGAAATTTTTACTAGAGGTAGACCTAGAACAGAAAAGCCTTTGGACAAAATTTCATGATTGTTTGAATTCTTTGTAATTTATTAGAATTATTTCAAGTTCTAGGTTATTCAATAAAAATAAAATATTTTAGGTGGTGAAAATTAAGTTTTGTATTTTTGAAAAATCTCCCTAAGGTTAGAGGACTTAGAGGAGCAAATTTTATACTTTTTTTTTATTTTTTCTTTGATTTATTGGAATTATGTTTAGTGAAAACTCATTCTTAGCCTTTAAGAAATTATTTTTCTTTGATTTATTAAAATTTATTTCACATTGTTCTCCTCTGTTCACTGAGCAAGGGGGTATTTTTACTTTATTTTTGTGATTTTTCTTCACAAGGTTATGAATTTTCTATGTTAAGGGTATTTAAATAAATAAGAAAAGCCCTATTTATCTATTTAAACCGTGCGTGTTGACTAGATCCTAGGCAGCTCCTAAGGCATGCGTGTCGCGCTCTGGTTGGACGCCGCCGTCCAAGTAACTGCTGACTCGGCCCACAGTTTATGTCCCGAAACACTGTCCAGCTCGATCAAACGGCTCCCCGTCATCGTCCCCGATAGAAAGATCCTGTGATCGTCCACAATAAAACCTGAGATCTCAACCTAGACTCAACCAAATCACCATGGGTTTGATCCTATGGACTCATCTAAGTGAGACGAACATATTTATACAACAATCATGCAATTAAATTAAGCCTAATTAAATGGAGGATCGAAATAGGCTTAAGATGAGGTGAGGTTTTATACCTTTGCTCTAAGAAGTGAAGCTTCAATCAGAAGGGTTTGGCACATTCATTGGGGTCCAAGGAGGCTAGGGATTGAGTCCCTTATTGTGGTGTAAGGCCGAGGTAAGAATTCGATCGCAACCAGATTTGGGTGTTGGTCTAGACCTATGGTAGAGGCTCTGTGAGAGGGAGATTTGATGGAGTTTGGCTTCTTTCACTATTGTGAAGGTGTGGGTGAAGTTAATTTGAGTTTGGTGGACTTTGGAGGTGTGTTGGGTTCTGTTCTAGTTTCCGGCAAGGTTTCAAGCTCAAAATTGAGCTCCAACAATGAGTGGGTGAGGGAAAATTGTCGGAATGCACTGAGGGGATCTTAGGGAAGCTCTGTGTGAAGTTTGGAGAGGCCTCTCTAGGAAAATTTCAGCACACCTCCCATGGCCGTGGGAAGTGAGTTTTTTATAAAAATGGCCATGGGGTGGCTCTCAGGGCACAAGTTTGGGTGCATTGTGGTGCTTAGGTGGAGGGCAGAGGAGCTCTTCAATTTGATTTGGATGAG
>JXCR01144530.1:187163-207091 GCA_002079205.1 Phalaenopsis hybrid cultivar
AAGAACAATAGCAGTTCATTATTAATTATATTTTAAATTTTACATTTGCAAGAATTTTATTTAATATTACTTTGTGAAATTCAAAATTTAAATAAGGACCTTTAATGCAAAAATTTTATTTTACTAAAGTTTATCTTGTTTCACCAAAATTTACTACAAATTTTCTTTGGACCCAGTCACAGAGACTTGCCATAGCTATTTTAATAACAAGTATCATCCTTCAAAACATCACATCGTGTAATACTTCTTTAAGTATCATATGTTGATCGATAGCATGGCTCTCTCACCTTGGGAATCTACTAACTAGTAAGATCCTCCAAAGTAAACCTTCAAAGACTGTGTTAGTAACCAAGTCACAAAGAAGAAACCATAGCCAAATGATTCAGAGGGCCGCCAAGGCCTGGGTTACAAAGATAACATGTGTTGATGAGATTCCTCACTAAGAGGAACTCATATTGTTATAGACCTCTCCTCTCCCTCGAGGGAGTAGGTTTCATCCATAGATGTATACCACCAGATATGAGAGCATTCATAGGATTGTCGCTGCTCTGCCATTACCCCATGGTCAAAATGAGGAGAGGGAGAAGCCCACTCCTACCCACTCCTATCACAGAGTCCATACAATATTTTAAAGAATTTCCGCCAAAGAAGGGTGTTCAGTTTTTGGGTTACTCAAGCAGGTAGGATGCGTAGTATCTTCCTAAATGAAGAAAGATATGTTGAAAGATGTCAAATCTATCTGTCAATCTCAAAGATCAGTTTAGGGTTCAACCAGCTTGTATTTCTGTCAGAGTCTTCCTAGGAAGTAGCGCCAGTATTGTTTCAGATACAACTGTCATTTCTACAGGGCATGTAGGACGTCGACCAGTCAACTCTCGTCTGGGTCCGAGAATTCTACCTTTCATTGTTTGTAAGGATGGTCTAAAGGAAGATAAAGGGAAGAAGTCACTCAATGATGTACTTGGTTTACACCTCAGGGAGCATGCCTCTCTTCAACGTACCGATGCCTCTATTGAGACACTCCGCCTCATTGCATCATCATTAAAGAAGAAGGTATGGATACCCAAGTTCACCGCACCAAAACCATTTGATGAGCCTGCAGGGTGAGTTTTTGGAATGAAGCAAGATTCTGAAGTATCAAGTGTTATTGCAACTATTGATACCGCGTCTGATGTGCAAAGGGAGGATGCTCAAGAGAGTCCTCTGGATCTCAAGATAATTCAGGAAAGAATTATTGAAGAAAAATTAGGTACAACCTTCTCATAGCTCGTATGGAAACAAATCCTCCAATTCTGGGTCCTGCTGGAATCCATACGCTATTTTGCTGTCTTCCATTCTGCGGAAGGTTGCAGACACCCTACGGTGTCGCACTCCTGAAATGCAGTGCTTGGCAACGTCTGCACCGTTGCCCTTCAGGACAAGTACTGAACCAACTAGAAGAGGAATCTCCACAGCTCCTCTGAATTTGCCAGAGCCGACTATATCAAATTCTTTTCCAAATAGAATATTGATTTTACTCATGAATGAGATCGTGCAGAAAGGCCTCGCAAAATCATGATGATCGATGTGTGGGGGAATGCAGTCACCTTTTTCATAAATGTTAATGATGCAACTGTTGGNGTCCATTATGCGGAAGGTTACAGACACCCTACGGTGTCGCACTCCTGAAATGCAATGCTTGGCAACTTCTGCACCATTGCCCTTCAGGACAAGTACTAAACCAACTAGAAGAGGAATCTCCACAACTCCTCTGAATTTGCCAGGGCCGACTATATCGATTTCTTTTCCAAATAGAATATTGATTTTGCTCATGAATGAGACCGTGCAGAAAGGCCTCGCAAAATCATGATGATCGATGTGTGGGGGAATGCAGTAACCTTTTTCATAAATGTTAATGATGCAACTGTTGGGAATGCAAGTAGCGGGTAGAATATTCCACTTGACCATTCTCTTGATCATCCATTTTATCATCGATGATAACGGATCCACTTGGTTGTATCTGAGGATCCAAGGCGGATTCCTCTGTCTGTCATTCGTAAAATTGTAGCAACAGCCGCATTGGATGGTGATTCTTGTCGTTCCCCTCATCCATTTCTTCGGCTCAGAATATGTCCTCTCCAAGAGAATGCTCGCTCGACCTCCATCTCTTAAATCGAAGATGCAGTCCAGAATGCTTCTTTCATCAGTTTCAGAGAAAACCATGGTATATAGCTCCAGGCCTTCCAATATGTTGACGAACTTTCCCTGAACTTCTTCATAGAACTCGAATTCTCTTTTATTTACTTTACTTATCTTGTAGTATTCTACCATACCAGGACTTGGCAGCTGCCGTGGGCGTTCCTTCCTTCGTGCCTCGGCGAGAACCCAAACTGGTGTTGGTCGATCCGGAATATGAGATTCAGCCTCTAGTGGGATGTATGATCCTGGGCTCCATGGTGCGTGCTGATCCGTTCCCAGTGGGACATATGGTTTGTTTGCCGTGAAGTCTGGAGTCTGAGACTCGTTGGTGCTTGAAGTGTATTCTTCTTATGTATTGAAACGCTGNATGTTGATCCGTTCCCAGTGGGACATATGGTTCGTTTGCCGTGAAGTCTGGAGTCTGAGACTCGTTGGTGCTTGAAGTGTATTCTTCTTATGTATTGAAACGCTGTAGATGCAGAACGTTTCAATCCGGATATTCTATAAATGCGCCCGTGACTGATGTCCCGACCTGTACCTCAACGTTGCATGTTGGGCAACCCCTGCATAAGATATATGGAACTGGGAGCACATTTGATTCTCTCACAAATCCTGAGTCTTCATCTGTAGTGGGCAGTCTGGTAGAAGGTTCTCTTAGATCTGGGTCGTAAATATGTCCCTCAGGAATGGGAGTAAGAGAACTGCTCATGTATCTCTGGCGTTTGCGTTCCTGTCGTAGAAAGGCTCTCTGCTTCTTTCGGCTGGCATTTCTGCGCTGCGTCCTGCGGAGCGGAGTATTTGGTAGTCGTTCATTACGGGTGGCTATCAGGTCCCTTGCTGGAGTAGCTACCATGGAGGGCAGACGACTGGGCCCCTCCATCAAATCTTATTCCACTATCACGTTTTTACCTTTGCGTGACACATTATCTTGAGTGGTTACCCTCAATAGTGAAGGCAGTCNGATGCATAACGTTGCAATCCGGGTATTCTATAAATGCGCCCGTGACTGATGTCCCGACCGGTACCTCAACGTTGCATGTTGGGCAACCCCTGCATAAGATATATGGAACTGGGAGCACATTTGATTCTCTCACAAATCCCGAGTCTTCATCTGTAGTGGGCAGGCTGGTAGAAGTTTCTTTTAGATCTGGGTCGTAAATATGTCCCTCAGGAATGGGGGTAAGAGAACTGCTCAGTCTCTCTGGCGTCTGCGTTCCTATCGTAGAAAGGCTCTTTGCTTCTTTCGGCTGGCATTTCTGCGCTGCGTCCTGCGGAGTGGAGTATTTGGTAGTCGTTCATTACGGGTGGCTATCAGGTCCCTTGCTGGAGTAGCTACCATGGAGGGCAGATGACTGGGCCCCTCCATCGAATCTTATTCCACTATCACGTTTTTACCTTTGCGTGACACATTATCTTGAGTGGTTACCCTCAATAGTGAAGGCAGTCCCTTCTTCTCTTTACTACTGAATATGTATATTAGAGGACCCACATAGTTCATATCAACTTGGTTGACGTCCACGTTGAAATTTATGACACCTCCTTGCAGAGCCATCTCTTCATTCAGTGCAAGGTTCCAGCTGTCCTGGAAGGCAAAGAACATCCTCTGTCCTGACATTTTTCTGCAGACGATAAGAAAAACGTCAGTGGACCAAAGCTTGGCATGAACAAGAACCAAAAAAAGTATTCATTTTATGTGTGAGTTTTGTTTAATTTAGTAGGGTATTTAAATTCAAAAGTAGTAAAGAGAACGTGTGAAGTTCAAAAATCTTCTCAAAATTTTCACTATATTGAAGTTAATTACAAAGTTTGGACTCAGTCATAGACATTTGGCCACATAGATAACCAAAGTTTCAAAGCAAGCAGAGGTAAGCGGCATTAAGCAGCATTAAGTTGCATAATAGGATTTCAGGTATCGTCCATTTATCAGGAATATGGGTCTTTCACCCCGGAAGTCCACTAACTGGTAGGCTCCTCCTGTATAGACCTTCTCAATGACAAATGGTCCCTCCCAAGTTGGCTCGAACTTCCCACCTATTTTGCGGCAAGCAAGAATAGGCCTTTTAACCACAAGTACGAGGTCACCAATTTTAAATGTCCTTGGGCCGACCAATTTGTCATGGGCTTGTACCATCTTTGCCTTGTAGAGCTCCAAATGTTGTTGTTCTTCTAATCATTTTCTCTCGAGACTCTCCAGTTTTTCAAGTCTGAGTTTTGCACTTTCTCCCGTTGTGAGTTGGTTGGCAATGGCGACTTTGAGAGATGGTGTCTGGATTTCTAGCAGGAGCACGACCTCGGTCCCGTACACGAGCATATAAGGTGTAAACTGAGTGCGAGTCCTGAAAGTCATCTGGTAGGTCCACAAGACTTCTATCAGTTTGTTATGCCTATCCCTCTTGTTTTCATCCAATGTTTTCTTCAAAATCTGTACCAATATCTAGTTGAAAGCTTCAGCCAGACCATTTGCTCTGGG
Organism: Phalaenopsis hybrid cultivar; assembly: GCA_002079205.1. Taxonomy (NCBI): domain Eukaryota; kingdom Viridiplantae; phylum Streptophyta; class Magnoliopsida; order Asparagales; family Orchidaceae; genus Phalaenopsis; species Phalaenopsis hybrid cultivar. The sequence continues at coordinate 191,812 of JXCR01144530.1, forward strand.
ATAGTAAATTGTAGAGTATCTCCAATCTATCCCATGTTGATGAAATTGTTGATCTTTGTACTTTTAAAAGTTGTCTCAATGTTAGAGATTATTCTTCGCGGTACTCCAAAACGGTTCAGTCAGACCATTTGCTCTGGGATAGTAAATTGTAGAGTATCTCTAATCTATCCCATGTCTTCTGAACAAATTTATTGATCTTTGTACTTTTGAAAGCTGTCCCATTGTGAGAGATTATTCTTCGCGGTACTCTGAAACGGTAGACAATTTGTCTTTTGAAAAATTGAAGGACGTGTTGTGTCGTAACCTCACATAACGGTGCTGCCTCTGCCCATTTAGAGAAGTAATCCGTAGCGACAAGTATAAACATGTGTCCTTTAGAAGATGAAGGGTCTATCGGACCTATTATGTCCGTGCCCCAACACTTGAATGGCCACGAGGCAACAGTTGGGTGCAGCACATTCGGAGGCCAGTGTAAGACCACCCCATGCACTTGGTATTGGTGATATCTTCTGGTTGTATCCATGCAATCGGACATCAGTGCTGGCCAATAATATCCAAGTTTTTTTATCTTCATTTTCATTTTTGGTCCTAACGGGTGAGCGCCACACAATCCAGCATGTACTTCTTTGACAATATTCTGTGCCTCGGCTCTGCTCAAACACCGTAGCCACATTTTGTTGAACAATCTTCTGTAGAGAACATTTCCAACCAGGTCTTAAGACATGGCCCTTCTTGTGATGTGGTGCGCCTTAGACTTGTCTTCTGGCAGCTTTCTAGTATGCAAATATTCTATTAATAGTTTGTGCCAATCTTTGTTGATGTCTGCAACTGTATTTACTGTTTCTTCTTTTCTAAGCTTGTGTAGAGTTTCGAAGTCATTTTGAGACAAGACTCGTCTTCCTTGCACCGTGACTTTGATGGAATCCTTCAGGGGACACGCCATTTCCTTAGCAATTTTTGCTAGAGCGTCAACATGGGTATTATCTCCCCGAGGAATCTGGTCAAAAGTCACCTCAAGAATCTGCTCCAAGAGATTCATCGTGTATTGAAGGTACTCTGCTAGTCTTGGTTTCAAAATTCTGTATTGTCCGGTGACTTGCTGGATGACAAGTTGAGAGTCACCATAAATGGCAATGTTGTTAATTTAAATTGCCAATTCCAATCTGGTGATTAAGGCTTCGTATTCTGCTTCATTGTTGGTGCACGGCTCTGTCAGGTGGTATGAGAACCTCAACATACCTTTATTTGGCGTAATAAAAATCAAACCAATCACTGCTTTGCCTGGTATTACTGTGTCTGATCCCTTGTCATTCCTGGCTGACAAAGCACCATGGAAGTATGTTTCCCAGCGATGCACACTAGAAAATTCCATTTGTAGTATTTGCTTGTCTGATAACTCGTCGCTGAGAGAAGACCCAGCTGACAGTGGGTGTGCAGCGAGAAAGTCTTCTAAAATATGTCCCTTGATAGCACGGAGGGGCACAAAAGTTATATCAAATTGCAATAAAATCATTGACCACCTCGCTAAACGTCCGGAGAGTATTGGTCAGGTCATTAAATATTGCAACGGGTTAACTTTCAAAATTAGGGTGATTTTATGAGAAAGCATGTAATGTCTAAGCTTTTGAGCGGCAAAAAATAATGTCAGACAATGCTTCTCAATAGGTGGATACCTTATCTCCGTCGATATTAGGCGACGACTCAAGTAGTAGAGCGTATTTTCTTTGCCCTCCTCATTAACTTCGGCTAAGAGGGCTCTAAGAGAGTCATCCAAAGCCGCGGTATAAAGTATCAACAATTTCCCTGGGATAAGGACTGCCAAAACAGGAGGTGTCATTAAATATTGTTTAACGTCCTCAAAGGCCCGCTGACACTTCTCTTCCAAAAAAATTTGGCATCCTTTTTAATCAATGCCGAGAAATGATAACACCTACCTGAGAGATTAGAAATAAAGTGTCTTAGATATGCCAACTTCCCTTGGAATGAACGTAGCTGCTTCAAGGTTTTAGGGGGAGGCATTCCCAAGATAGCTTTAATCTTATCCGAGTTGATCTCGATTCCCCAATGACCGACAACGAATCCTAGAAATTTCCCGGTGGTAACGCCAAAGGCGCACTTTAAGGGATTCATTTTAAGGTCATATCGTCGTAACTGTTCAAACATGATCCTCAAATCGTACAAATGGTCTATTTTCCATTTACTTTTGATAACCAAATCATCCACGTAGCATTCTATTTTATTGTGAATGAGGTCGTCAAAAATCTTCGTCATTGAATGCTGATATGTTGCTCTGGCTTTCTTTAGGCAGAACGGCATTACTGTGTGCAGAAAATTCCAATCAATGTTTTGAAAGTTGTAAGCGTTGCATCCTCAGAAGCCATCTTGATTTGGTTATATCCAGACAATCCATCCATGAAGGCGAAAATTTCATGTGTCGAAGCGATGTCCACCATCATTTCTGGTATAGGTAGTGGAAACTCGTCTTTTGGACATGCCTTGTTCAAATCTCTGAAGTCGACACAAACGCGGATCTATCCATTTTTCTTCTTAACAGGTACAATGTTGGCCAACCATGTTGGGTACTTCTCCTCTTTAACAAAGTTGGCATCTATCAACTTCTTCTCTTCGACGATCACTTGTTGTTCTATTTCAAGGCACATTCTCCTTAGAGCTTGTTTTACTAGGGCTATATTCTTGTCCACCCCAAGTTTATGGACTGCAACCTCTGCTGACAGCCCTGACATTTCATCATAGCTGCTGCAAAGCAATCTTTGAATTTTGTTAATAGTTTGACCAATTCTATAGATTCTTTGTCATCAAGTAGAGAACTTATAAATGTAGGTTGGGGTCTTTCTTCAGTCCCGAGGTTAATCTCTTTCAATTCATCCACGGTGAATTTAATTTATTCCTCAAATTCTAGCGGAGCATCTTCTATTGGCTGATCAGTAGAGTCATCCTACACATCGAGGCAATCCTCTTCTGACTCACTAGTAATAATCGTGCAAAATTCAGAATCATTGACTGGTCCATATGTACCAAATTTGAGACCTTCTTTTGAATTGGGAGTTCAACTTCTAGCATTCCATAATTTTTCAAAAAGTTGAAATTTATCTTTTGGCATTTTTTTGGTAAGTGTCCCTGTTGAATTAATTTTTGAACACAAGGCGAGAAGTAACCAAAAGACAGTTCCATTAATTCATTAGAATCAACATCCAAATTTACATGTTTTTCAAGCTCAGTAGAGGTAGAAGCACGGTAAAATTTGATCGGCTTTGAACCAACACTACGGACTTCCTTGACCTCTAAACTCTCAACCTTTTGAGCGAGAATCGAAGTAAGGGTCGTAGTATTCACATAGGTTTATCCGATCATACATTGTTTCATATTCATTCCTCTCTATATCTTTTAGAGATATTTTGTACTGAGTTTTCTTCTGCCTCGTCATCATTATTTCATCTTCAGAACTGTCTTCATCACCAATGTTGATAGTTGGCCTAGTCCGTTCAATAATTAAATTGAACTTTCCTCGTCCGCATTCCCGGCCTCGACCTTGGGTGCGTGAACTAGAAGAACCTCCACCAACTCGTTGTAAGGGAGTGGTAGCAGGTTGTTGAAGTGGAGTTGTATGGCCTCCTTTTTGTGATTCTTCTGAATCTTCATCTTTGTTTGTGATAACTTCACGAGAGAAGACAATCCTCTTTGGAGGCGCGTAGTAAGCAGCATCTTCATGGATACCAACTTCATGTACTGAAAATGGTTGTAGATCTCCCTTGATGCAATTTTCTTGACAATATTTGTGGTATTTAATGCACTGGTGTAGAGATGATGGATCCATATTGTGCTCATGAATCCATGGTCGACCCAATAGAGCATTAAAAGAGGTCTCGGCGTCGATGATATGAAATTTTAACGGTTGTTACGAGTTCTCCAACCTTTATAAGTAACGTAATTGATCCAAGGGCTCTTTCTCCCTTTTGGTTGAATCCTCTTAACATCATTTTATTGGTCGTGTAGGTCAATATCCATAGGCTCATCAAGTTAAGAGATGCCCCAGGATCCACTAGAACTTTAGATAACACGAATCTGCCGAAGTTGACAGAGATGTAGAGCGGACGGTTGTGGTCGGCGGTACCGAGAAGCAAGTCTTCATCTGTGAATGTTACCCCTGACTGTTCTCTCAATGAGCAAACTTCATCTGAGGATGTACTAGCCAACTGAGCTAAGCAAATTTCTGGATCAAATAAAGCTGTAACCAGAGATTGTCTCATTTTCTTTAATAGGATCAGAGTGTCGTAAATGCTTAGTCGGACATGCAACTTCCTAAGATGAGCTAGCACATTGTAGTCTACTTTGCATGATCCTCCAATTTTATCTTGATCACGTGTTTCTTCCACTAGGGGAGGTGGGGGTATCTCTTCTCGAGTCATTATCTGTTTTCCTTTGTTTGTTGGAGCTGTTCTTGGTGGTAACACTTTTCCACTCCTTAAGTTGACTTCTGTGACTTCTTCTTCTTGAGATATCATTGTTGAATCTTCCAGTCTCTTTTCCTCTTCGTCGGAAAGATCTAAGTTGATGGAAAGCGGTGCACCATGATGCTCGAGAGTTGGCTCTTTGTTATCAGTGTTATCGTAAGCGATATCATTGAGTTCTTCTTTGGCCTTGACAACAAGTTCATCAGACTCAAGTATGATTTAAGGATCATTTTGGGGAACGAGATCGCAGCTAGATCGGTCATAATCAGTTATGTTATTACCAGAAATAGTGAAAACATAGCCGAAATCACAATCATTATATTCATAAGACCCCGGAGGGACACAAAGATAATCATACAAAGTCAAGGGTNTCTCCTTCTATTTACTACTGAATACATCCATTAGAGGACCCTCATAGTTCATATCAACTTGGTTGACATCCACGTTGAAATCTATGACACCTCCTTGCAGAGCCATCTCTTCATTCAGTGCAAGGTTCCAGCTGTCCTGGAAGGCAAAGAACAGCCTCTGTCCTGACATTTTTCTGCAGACGATAGGAAAAACGTCAGTGGACCGAAGCTTGGCATGAACAAGAACCAAAAAAAGTATTTATTAAAGTAAATTTTAGTTTATTTTGGTGAAAAGGATTATTCATTTTATGTGTGAGTTTTGTTTAATTTAATAGAATATTTAAATTCAAAAGTAGAAAAGAGAGAACGCGTGAAGTTCAAAAATTTTCTGAAAATTTCAATTATATATGAGTTAATTACAAAGTTTGGACTCAGTCATAGACATTTGGCCACATAGATAACCAAAGTTTCAAAGCAAGCAGAGGCAAGTAGAGGTAAGTGGCATTAAGCAGCATCAAGTTGCGTAATAGGATTTCAGGTATCGTCCATTTATCAGTAATATGGGTCTTTCACCCAGGAAGTCCACTAACTGGTAGGCTCCTCCTGTATAGACCTTCTCAATGACAAATGGTCCCTCCCAAGTTGGCTCAAACTTCCCACCTATTTTGTGGCAAGCAAGAATAGGCCTTTTAAGCACAAGTACGAGGTCACCAATTTTAAATGTCCTTGGGCGGACCAATTTTTCATGGGCTTGTACCATCTTTGCCTTGTAGAGCTCTAAATGTTGTTGTTCTTCTAATCATTTTCCCTCGAGACTCTCCAGTTTTTCAAGTCTGAGTTTTGCACTTTCTCCCGTTGTGAGTTGGTTGGCAATGGAGACTTTGAGAGATGGTGTCTGGATTTCTAGCAGTAGCACGACCTCGGTCCCGTACATGAGCATATAAGGTGTACACTGAGTGCGAGTCCTGAAAGTCATCTGGTAGGCCCACAAGACTTCTATCAGTTTATTATGCCTATCCCCCTTGTTTTCATCCAATGTTTTCTTCAAAATCTATACCAATATCTAGTTGTATCCTTGTTTTCATCTGGTAGGCCCACAAGGATAGTAAATTGTAGAGTATCTCCAATCTATCCCATGTCTTCTGACAAATTTATTGATCTTTGTATTTTTGAAAGCTGACCCATTGTTAGAGATTATTCTTCGCGGTACTCCGAAACGGTAGACAATTTGGCTTTTGAAAAATTGAAGGACGTGCTGTGCCGTAACCTCACATAACGGTGCTGCCTCTGCCCATTTGGAGAAGTAATCCGTAGCGACAAGTATAAACATGTGTCCTTAAGAAGATGAAGGGTCTATCGGACCTATTATGTCCATGCCCCAACACTCGAATGGCCACGAGGCAATAGTTGGGTGCAGCACATTCGGAGGCTAGTGTAAGACCACCCCATGCACTTGGTATTGATGATATCTTCTAGTTGTATCCATGCAATCGGACATCAGTGCTGGCCAACAATATCCAAGTTTTTTTATCTTCATTTTCATTTTTGGTCCTAACGGGTGAGCGCCACACAATCCGGCATGTACTTCTTTGACAATATTCTGTGCCCCGGCTCTGTTCAAATACCGTAGCCACATTTGGTTGAACGATCTTCTGTAGAGAACATTTCCCACCAGGGCTTAAGACATGGCCCTTCTTGTGATGTGGTGCGCCTTAGACTTGTCTTCTGGCAGCTTTCTAGTATGCAAATATTCTATTAATGGTTTGCGCCAATCTTTGTTGATGTCTGCAACTATATTTATTGTTTCTTCTTTTCTAAGCTTGTGTAGAGTTTGGAAGTCATTTTGAGACAAGACTCATCTTCCTTGCACCGTGACTTTGATGGAATCCTTCAGGAGACACGCCATTTCCTTAGCGATTTTTGCTAGAGCGTCAACATGAGCATTATCTCCCCGAGGAATCTGGTCGAAAGTCACCTCAAGAATCTGCTCCAAGAGATTCATCGTGTATTGAAGGTACTCTGCTAGTCTTGGTTTCAAAATTCTGTATTGTCCGGTGACTTGCTGGATGACAAGTTGAGAGTCACCATAAATGGCAATGTAATTGAAATTGCCAATTCCAATCTGGTGATTAAGGCTTCGTATTCTGCTCATTGTTGGTGCACGGCTCTGTCAGGTGGTATGAGAACCTCAACATACCTTTATTTGGCGTAATAAAAATCAAACCAATCACTGCTTTGCCTGGTATTACTGTGTCTGATCCCTTGTCTTTCCTGGCTGACAAAGCACCATGGAAGTACGTTTTCCAGCGATGCGCACTGTAAAATTCCATTTGTAGTATTTGCTTGTCTGATAACTCGTCGTTGAGAGAGGACCCAGCTGACAGTGGGTGTGCAGCGAGAAAGTCTGCTAAAATATGTCTCTTGATAGCACGGAGGGGCACAAAAGTTATATCAAATTGCAATAAAATCAATGACCACCTCGCTGAACGTCCGGAGAGTATTGGTCGGGTCATTAAATATTGCAACGGGTTAACTTTCAAAATTAGGGTGATTTTATGAGAAAGCATGTAATGTCTAAGNGTTTATCCGATCATACATTGTTTCATATTCATTCCTCTATGTATCTTTTAGAGATATTTCGTACTGAGTTTTCTTCTGCCTCGTCATCATTATTTCATCTTCAAAACTGTCTTCATCACCAATGTTGATGGTTGGCCTAGTCCGTTCAATAATTAAATTGAACTTTCCTCATCCGCATTCCCGGCCTCGACCTTGTGTGCACGAACTAGAAGAACCTCCACCAACTCGTTGTAAGGGAGTGGTAGAAGGTTGTTGAAGTGGACTTGTATGGCCTCCTTTTTGTGATTCTTCTGAATCTTCATCTTTGTTTGTGATAACTTCACGAGAGAAGACAGTCCTCTTTGGAGGCGCGTAGTAAGCAGCATCTTCATGGATACAAACTTCATGTACTAAAAATGGTTGTAGATCACCCTTGATGCAATTTTCTTGACCATCTTTGTGGTATTTAATGCACTGGTGTAGAGATGATGGATCCAAATTGTGCTCATGAATCCATGGTTGACCCAATAGAGCATTAAAAGAGGTCTCGGCGTCAATGATATGAAATTTAGCGGTTGTTACGAGTTCTCCAACCTTTATAAGTAACGTAATTGATCCAAGGGCTCTTTCTCCCTTTTGGTTGAATCCTCTTAACATCATTTTATTGGTCGTTCTCTTGAGCTTCAATATCCAAGTAGGTCAATGTCCATAGGCTCATCAAGTTAAGAGATGCCCCAGGATCCACTAGAACTCTAGATAACATGAATCTGCCGATGTTGACGGAGATGTAGAGCGGACGGTTGTGGTCGGCGGTACCGAGAAGCAAGTCTTCATCTGTGAATGTTACCCCTGACTGTTCTCTCAATGAGCAAACTTCTTCTGAGGATGTACTAGCCAACTGAGCTAAGCAAATTTTTGGATCAAATAAAGCTGTAACCAGAGATTGTCTCATTTTCTTTAATAGGTTCAGAGCGTCGTAAATGCTTAGTCAGACAGGCAACTTCCTAAGATGAGCTAGCACATTGTAGTCTACTTTGCATGATCCTCAAATTTTATCTTGATCATGTGGTTCTTCCACTGGTGGAGGTGGGGGTATCTCTTCTCGAGTCATTATCTGTTTTCCTTTGTTTGTTGGAGCTGTTCTTGGTGGTAACACTTTTCCGCTCCTTAAGTTGACTTCTGTGGCTTCTTCTTCTTGAGATATCATTGTTGAATCTTCCAGTTTCTTTTCCTCTTCGTCGGAAAGATCTAAGTTGATGGAAAGCAATGCACCATGATGCTTGAGAGTTGGCTCTTTATTATCAGTGTTATTGTAAGCGATATCATTGAGTTCTTCTTTGGCCTTGACAACAAGTTCATCAGACTCAAGTATGATTTAAGGATCATTTTGGGGAATGAGATCGCAGCTAGATCGGTCATAATCAGTTATGTTATTATCAGAAATAGTGAAAACATAGCCGAAATCACAATCATTATATTCATAAGACCCCAGAGGGACACAGAGATAATCATACAAAGTCAAGGGTTCGAGGATTTTCTTCCCCAAATCCGAGACAACCAGTCTAGTAGAGGCAACCCCTATCCTACCCCCCATGCTATCAATCTTGGTAGTGACGCTTTTCTTCTTCCTGCTTTTTGTCCTTTGGCAGTCACACTGAAGAGAACACTGTAGATGAGCTGCGTATGGTTATCCTCCTAGGGATGAACAAGTCAGTCTACTGCAGAAAAGAATAAAAGAGATGACTGCAGCTATGACCACCATGGCCACCATTCAGGGGCAATCACAAGCACCAAAATTGGCTTCTCCAGAGATTAATCAGCCAGAAATCATGCACATCACAGATGAAAGAAGGGAGACTACTTTGGCAGACAAAGATGAACAACCAAAGAAGGATTCTCCGTTAGATGCCATGTCAGAAAAAGAGTTCATACCATATGAAGATGACCGCCAAGGGATGAACAAGTCAGTCTACTAGAGAGAACACCGTAGATGAGATTTTCTTCTTCATGGATGTCCATGTGATCGAAACCAGAGCTACCACATGCAGATGACTTGTTCATCCCTTAGNTGTATGGTTATCCTCCTAGGGATGAACAAGTCAGTCTACTGGAGAAAAGAATAGAAGAGATGACTGCAGCTATGACCACCATGGCCACCATTCAGGGGCAATCACAAGCACCAAAATTGGCTTCTCTAGAGATTAATCAGCCAGAAATCATACACATCATAGATGAAAGAAGGGAGACTACTTTGAAAGACAAAGATGAACAACCAAAGAAGGATTCTCCGTTAGGTGCCATGTCAGAAAAAGAGTTCATACCATATGAAGATGACCGCGAAGGGATGAACAAGTCAGTCTACTAGAGAGAACACCGTAGATGAGCTTTTCTTCTTCATGGATGTCCATGTGATCGAAACCAGAGCTACCACATGCAGATGACTTGTTCATCCCTTAGGAGGATAACCCTACGCAGCTCATCTCGCGCGCAGATGTGTCAGCTCTGGTTTCGATCACATGGACATCCATGAAATCCTCCTCCAAGTAATTATTGTAATCAAAATCTTCATTTTCACTATTGAGAGAAACTTCGTGCTCTCAAGCTAACTCAGAAATCTTGATCCTGAGTTTCTCAACTTTTTCCTCAATTATCTATTCTTTGATTGCTTTAAGATCTGGAGGACCTTGGCAGACATCCTCTACTTGTTCCTCCATCTCGCTGGCTATTGTCGCGATGATGTCAGATATTTCAGGAACTAGTTTTACTTCTTATCTTGCACGCTCACTGAACTGTATCGGTGCAGCGACCTTGGGTACCCATACCCTTTTCTTTTTTGATGATGANAGCTATTGTTGCGATGATGCCAAATATTTCAGGCACTAGTTTTACATCTTGTCTTGCACGCTCACTGAACTGTATCGGTGCAGCGACCTTGGGTACCCATACCCTTTTCTTTTTTGATGATGATGTCTCAGGACGGGGCGTCTTAGTAGAAACATTGGTATGTTGAGGGAAAGTATGCTCCCCGTGGTGTAGACCGCCTACAGTGTCAGGTAATCATCTTTTCTTTGTCTCCGAGATTGTAGGAATGATGGTAAGATCCTCGGTCTCAGTCTCGACTTAATCGGTCGGCGACCTACGGTCCTGGTGGTGGTATGATCAATGGTGACTATAGCAGTATCAACTCGGTTTCCCAAATGGAACCAGATGGGAATACGGGTCGATGACTTTTCAGTCGACTTGTGAAACTTTCTATCTGACTTAACATCCTTCAAAATTTCTTTCTTCATACGAGGGGAAATCGCATGTCCCACTCGCTTAAGTAATTCATTAACAGAACATCCTTCCTTGGTAGCAAGCCTTCCAAAAACTAGGCTAACTCGGGTGATAGGAGTGAATTTCTTTCCCCCCTCACTGTTTCCACGTAGTGATGGTAATGCAGCAGCAATCTTCCGGGCACTCTCATATCAATCAGTATCTATCAGAGGGTGGAATCTACTCCCTCGTAGGAGTGGATAAATTTCTGATAACACCTTTTCAATTCGATGAGGATCCTCCTCANCGGAACCAGATGGGAATACGGGTCGGTGACTTTTCAATCGACTTGTGAGACTTTCTATCTGACTTAACATCCTTCAAAATTTCTTTCTTCATACGAGGGGAAATCACATGTCCCACTTGCTTAAGTAATTCATTAACAGAACATCCTTCCTTGGTAGCAAGCCTTCCGAAAACTATGCTAACTCGGGTGATAGGAGTGAATTTCTTTCCCTCCTCACTGTTTCCACGTAGTGATGGTAATGCAGCAGCAATCTTTCGGGCACTCTCATATCAATCAGTATCTATCAGAGGATGGAATCTACTCCCTCGTAGGAGTGGATAAATTTCTGGTAACACCTTTTCAATTCGATGAGGATCCTCCTCAACGGGTGTGTTCTCAGGAGTCTGGGCTTTGATGGCCCTCCAAACTCTTCTATTGTGGTTCCTCCTTTGAGTCGGGTTAGTGGTATAGTCCTTGAGCTCAACCAAATTTCAAACATGGGTGGTGGGAAAGTTAATCCCTCAATCGGATTTTCAACAACCATCACTTCTTTCCCCTTAGTAGCAGCAAGGATAGATAGCTTGATGGCAGTAGCTTTAGCCTTTTTACAAGTAAGGAAGTCCTGAAGGCAGTTCAGGTCAAATTTTGCAGATGGTTCTTGCATTTCTGGAGCAGCGATCTTCATTACCACAAATGGGGCTTTCCCGAGGATAACCTCGAGGTCTTCAAATCCAGCTCCGAACTTGATGGTGGGAGTGACGTTACAGGCACTGCGGTCAGTTGGCAAATTGCATGAAAAGATTAGCGTTGGGTAGGCCATTGCAGCGGGCTAAAAAAATTAAAAAGCTTTAGGGTTAGCTATATGGCCAAAAATCTTGTAATCTTTAGTGCAAGCACTGAAAATAGAGGTTGATCTGTAGACCGGGCGAGTCTTAATTTACAGGTGTTTTTAACATTTTTGTTTAAAAAGGTGTAAAATTTAATTAATATAAGAAAATTTTAAAGTGCACGCAACACAACACGGTTTGGTTTAATTTGCAAAATAGCAAATCAAATTTGGAAGGGAGATGTAAAGAAGTTTTAGGACACAGTGCGGGACCCAATTAGTGGCGAAGAATGCCCAAGTGGAATTAGTCCACCGACACACCTATTGGGGATTCAACCCCATATAAAAATTTAAAGAGTCCTTAATGGCCTTCTGAACCCCTCTACTCAAAGATGGTTGAACAGCTCGTCCTGAAGTCCAAGGAGTTGGTTGTACTTTCTCAAGAAAGAAATGGGTAATATATGCCAACGGAAGAAGGGTAATTTGGTCCAATAGGGACATGGAAACATTACCAATGTGTGAAAATAATATTTCTTGATTTAAATGGAGAGAAAAGCATGTCCCCAGTGGAGTCGCCAGAAGCTGTCGGCGTTATTTCGGGGTTGGAGGGGAGTTGCCCGTAAGAAGCTGTCGGTCATCGAAATCGAAATCTCGTTGCCTGCTTCGGAAGGATGTTCAAGTATGAAATCAAACTGACCCCATATTTTTCATAGTTTAAAATGAAAGAGCACTGTAGGGATCCTGTATCTATCCCAAAGGATAAACACAAGACTTGAGGATGAGGCTCGATCAAATAAACTCCTATATCTATCCCGAAGGATAAACACAAGACTTGAGGATGAGGCTCGATCAAATAAACTAAGATATATGACGTCTGTTTGGTCTGCGAAACCTTTGTATTTGCCGACAAGTTCCCCTATTTAATATGGTCCGTTAGGTCTGCGAAACCTTTGTATTTGCTGACAAGTTCTCCTATTTAATATAAAGGATTAAATAGGTGAAGGATAAACACAAGAATTGAGGATGAGGCTCGATCAAATAAACTAAGGAAAGTATGACGTCAGTTTGGTCTGCAAAACCTTTGTATTTGCCGACAAGTTCCCCTATTTAATATAAATAATTAAGTTGGTCTGCGAAACCTTTGTATTTGCCGACAAGTTCCCCTATTTAATATGAAAGATTAAATAAAGCATAAACACAAGACTTGAGGATGAGGCTCGATCAAATAAACTAAGGAAAGTATGACGTCCGTTCTGAAATCTTTGTATTTGCCGACAAGTTCCCCTATTTAATATAAAGGATTAAATAGGGTTTATTGAAACCTTTGTATTTGCCGACAAGTTCCCCTATTTAATATAAAAGATTAAATAGGATTTATTGTATTTGCCGACAAATTCCCCTATTTAATATAAAGGAATAAATAGGGTTTATATTAAGCTGGGAGGATGAGGCTCGATCAAATAAACTAAGGAAAGTATGACGTCCGTTTGGTCTACGAAACCTTGATGAGGTTTGATCAAATAAACTAAGGAAAGTATGACGTCCGTTTGGTCTGCGAAACCTTTGTATTTGCCAACAAGTTCCCTTATTTAATATAAAGGATTAAATAGGGTTTATATTAAGTTGGGTTCAGACATGACCAAATAAACTAAGGAAAGTATGACGTCCGTTTGGTCTGTGAAACCTTTGTATTTGCCGACAAACCCCTATTTAATATAAAGGGTTAAATAGGGTTTATATTAAGCTGGGTTCGGACATGCTTCCTATTCTTATTTAATATAAATGATTAAATAGGGTTTATATTAAGCTGAGTTCAAACATGCTTCCTATAAGGGCAAGCCCCTATAGTTAATTACATTCTATTTAATATAAATGATTAAATAGGGTTTATATTAAGCTGGGTTCGGACATGCTTCATATAACAATATAAAGGATTAAATAGGTTTTTTATTAAGCTGGTATTAAATAGGATTTATATTAAGCTGGGTTTAGACATGCTTCCTATAAGGGCAAGCCCCTATAGTTAATTACATCTTAAATGACCAAAGCCACCTAAGAAGACTCTCGATAAAAATCAAGAAATATTATCTTCAAGGAGTTTCAAATGATAGGACTCTTCAACGAAAATTGACGTAGAGGTGTGAAAGGGGATTGGTTCAAATTTGGAACATTATATTGCAGAATTCAAAGGAGGAAGAACTAGGGGATGTCATGAATCCAGAGGAGATCCTCGGTGACTTCCCAAGCTATCCTAATGTTTGGCTTCAGTTTTAAGGAGAAATATTTAGGTATTTCATCCTGTCAATTTTATTTATTTAGGGTTTTTATTTGTGTGAAACAATCACACAAATAGCCTAGAAGATATGAGGGTTTAAGTCATGACAAACGACAACCTCGGAATTCCAAGACGAGTTAGGGCTTATATTGTATAGCAGGGCTATGCAAAGGCCTAAATATAAGGTGAGGACTTACGTTTGCATAAGCAAGCAACCTCAAAGTACTATGGTTTTGTTGTTTGTATCTACGGAAGGAAGATTGGTTTCACTAGGGAAGATAGGTTTTGTTGTTGAAGATGACCGTGTTGCCCACCATGCTAGCTCCAAGCTCCTTAACGTGATGAGTTTGAGTTTTCTAGTGTGTCAAGTTATGGTGTCAAATCAGGTGGCCCTATGGTTGAAGTTATTTAAATTTTATGAGGGCATATTAAAGTTGATGTCAAATCAGGTGGCCTTATGGTTGAAGTTCTTTAAATTTTATGGGGGCATGTTAAAGTTGATTAGGGTGAACACCGGTTAGGATCCTACGGTTCCCTCGTTCCGACACCGCTACTTTCTATTGGATTCACTTAGTGTCGAGTTAGGATCCTACGGTTCTCTCATTCCGGCACCACTTTTTTCTATTGGATTCACTTAGTCCAAAATTAGGATCCTACGGTTCCCTCTTTCCGGCATCACTATTTTCTATTGGATTCACTTAGTCCAAATGATGGGTCCTACGGTTCCCTCGTTCCGGCATCACTATTTTCTATTGGATTCACTTAGTCCAAATGGTTTGCGGTTCCCTCGTTCCGGCATCACTATTTTCTATTGGATTCACTTAGTTCAAATGAACTTACAGGTCCCTCGTTCCGGCACCACTATTTTCTATTGGATTCACTTAGTCCAAATGAACTTACTAACTCGTTCCGACATCACTATTTTCTATTGGATTCACTTAGTCCAAATGAACTTACTAAACCCAACTCTCGTTCCGGCATCACTATTTTCTATTGGATTCACTTAGTCCAAATGAACTTACTAAACCCAACACGTTCCGGCACCACTATTTTATATTAGATTCACTTAGTCCAAATGAACTTACTAAACTCAACTTAATGAGTCGGCACCACTATTTTCTAGTGGATTCACTTAGTCCAAATGAACTTACTAAACTCAATGAGTTCCCTAATTTCATTTAAACCGTGGGAAGCCTCGTTAGCAACCATAGGTTACCTCCTCCGAGGGATTCTTGATCATCCGATAGAGACATCTTA
>JXCR01144531.1:7943-23411 GCA_002079205.1 Phalaenopsis hybrid cultivar
GGATTTTGCAAAAAGTCAGACACGTTCCTGAATTGAAGAAAAACCTCATTTCTGTAGGGCAGCTCAATGAGGGTGGTCATTCAGTAGTTTTCTCAGATAGTACTTGGAAGGTTACTAAAGGAGCATTAGTACTGGCTCGGGGTAAGAAAACTGACACACTATATATGACTGCAGGTTTACTCAGGCGTGAAAACATGAGCCAGAGGTGCATTATGGGGAAGCAGAAGAGAGTTAGTTTCATAGCTCTGTGATTCTCCACCATATGTCCGTACAAAATTCAGTTTTTCTGTCTTTGGCCCTTTGCCACCTTTCAAGAAACTAACATTGTTATGAAAAAACGACGACAATAAAGCGAAAAATAGATCGAGAAAAATCACACCAGAAAAGGCGACACCAGATTTACGTGGTTCGGCAAATTGCCTACGTCNCTTTTAACCAATGTGCCTCAAGTCCTTTCACAATTAAACCTCTTGTTGAGAAATTATGGCAAAGAAACGCAAGAATCAAAAACCAAACAATCAAGATCAAATACAGAGTTTTAATGAGGTTTGACAAAATGCCACGTCTTCGAGAGCAAATAGCGGTGGCTGCTTTTTCGGTTTCACGAAGAATAGTACATATCCCTTAGGGTTACAAATACAAAATACATACATATCGTACACTAGGGTTATATATATATATATATATATATGTATAACCCTAGTGTACGATATGTAATTACAAAATTACCCTTGTACCGTAACCTTCCTTGATTAAATAGATCCTTCAGCTCTGTTCCGCTCGCAAGCTCCGCTCCACTGTCTCACTTCATTCTACTCTAGCATCTGTCCTTTATGTAGTATATGAGTTATACCTAACACCTCTATTAACTCCTTTTCTACGTAATTGTTGAGTAGATATTGGAGATGATTGCCATTAATATAAAATTAACTCTTGAGCACTTCTAATAGATTAGGCGCCATCCAAGACAAAAAAAAAAGACAGAATTTGCACATATACCTTTATCCACCTAAACAATAATAAAAAAAAAAAAATAAAGATTTGCATGCATAATGTACGTGCAGAGGGAATTACATTCCCCCCAACAGCATTAAATTCAATATTATAAAAATATAGAGAAAGCCATAGTAGGCTTTGCATAGTTTGAAAAGAATAGAAAAAAGTTGGAAAGGAACGGCTGCAAGTGAAGGGCGGCTTTGTTGCCCGGAAAGAAAGGGACCGGAGGACTGTAGACAAAGAGCATTCCTAGCTTGTAATAATCATGCCGGCCTAATGCAGCCTAGAGCTTTCGTGTCATGCATGCACCCACGTAAATCGCATTATTATTTAAGGTCCAAAGTCAAAGCATAATACTTTTCTTTTCTCTTCTTTGGATGATATGGAATAATTGGAGTTTGATTTTTTAATCAACTCAATTTTATTTGATTTTGTATAATTGGTTGAAAATGAATATGTTTTTATTATGTTGTGATGAGCTTGATGATAGTTTGATTGTGTTTGTATATACGTGTTGTGGGTTGCATGTTTTCATATTTGTGATGGTTGTTAAAGTTTTTACCTTTTTAGTTATGAACTATGTGTCGGTCGATCTTATTGACTATAATAGGTTTTGATATTGTTGTATATGATATGGGAGTGTTAGTCAGTGTTTGTATTGACGCTGGTAGTTAGATTTGTTGGAGCAAAAGAATGTCAATGTAAGTATCGATGATGGCTAATGTCAGCCTTTCGGGCAATTATGGATGTCAGCGTTGGCTTGAAGAATGATGCTGGCATTGATGTTAATTTGAATGTTGACTTTATTGATAATGTTTTTTTATTTAAAATTTGAATTATATGATATTTTCTTAGCATTTTAGTGAGTTGTTATGTGGCAAGGAAACCTAAGGGAAATAGGATGAGTTGTTAAAGAGTGAAAGTTGGCAACTATGTTGGTTGAGTAGGAAAAAATATTGCAATAGGAGCCTGAACACAACTGTGCGTTCGGACTCCAATGACATTTTACCGCGTGTAAAATGGTGAACCCATTGTAAAAAAGAGATAAATGTGTACTTTGGCATGTGACCCGGCCCCAACTGGACCAAAAATTAGGAAAGAAAATAGTTCAATGTTCAAAATCCAAACGCACTGTTCAAAATTTGGCTTATAGTTCAAAATCGAGCTCACTATTTCATTTCCCATAAAAAAAGAAACGTTTTGTTGGTGGCTGGAAGATTTTCTTGCAGTTCTCCAGTTAGTGTTAAGAAGATAAACAAGTGTTATTTGTGAACAACACGTTAAGTGAGAAATATTGAAGATGAGATCTGAAAATAATGGTGAGAAATTTGAAATAAAGGTGAGTTTGGTTGCATTAAAAAAGTTGAAATTAATTTTTGTTTGCTTGATTTTCTTCGTACTTTGGATCAATGATATTATGTTACTTTTACAATATTTTTTGTGATGATTTTGTGGTGTTATTTTAGAATTATATGTTAGTAATGTTTATTTGGTGATATTTACTGTTATTATTGATTATTTTTGGTATTGTGGTGATTTTGAGGTGACATTGTGATCTTATTTTGGTAGGATTGTTTTATTTTTCTGGTGGTTATGTAGTAGTTTGTAGTGTTATTAGACTGATATTGTGATTGTATTGTGGTGAGAATGAAGTTGTATGTTGTTCAAATTATGGTGGTTTTATGGTGGGATTGTAGAGGTATTGTGATGATTTAGCAGTGGTAGTGGTATTGTTCTAATATTTTGGTGATATTGTAGTAGTCTGTGGAGTTATTGGAGTGATATTGTGGTTGTATTGAACTGTGATTGAGGTTATATTTTGTTCATATTGTATTGATTTTATGATGTTATTGTGATGATATTGTGGTTGTATTGTAATAAAATTGTGATTGTATTGTGGTGTTATTGTGGTGGTGTTTCTCTTGTATTGAGGTGGGATTAAAGTTGTATTTTATTCATATTGTGTTGGTTTTGTGGTGTTTAAGTGGTATTATTGTGGAGGTATTGTGATGGTTTTGTGGCGGCATTAAGTTAATTTTGTGGTGGTATAGTCCTATTATTCTGGTAGTATTATAATAATTTGTGGTGTTATTAGAATAGTATTGTGGTTGTATTTATGTGGGATTGAGGTTGTATTTTATTCCATTCTCCTATTCTCATTTTTTTTAGTTGTGCAACATTAAAAACAATAATGAATCTCATTTTCCTTTAGCGGGACAATTAAAGTGGGAAGAGGGTTGCACAAACTTTTGCTCGAAATGATTAGCCACCTACTTAAAGTTAAGCCTAATCCTTCCTTTCTTTTATAGATTTATTTAGCGAGTGCAACCTTTTTGTGTGCAACAGTAGTAGAGGTAAGGCCAAATCTCAACTTCCCTAGGAATACTATTCATGCTGTAACTTATTGTTTAAATAGTTCTATTGAATATTCATAATTAATTAAATCTATGAAAGAAATGCAAGTAATATATATATATATATATATATATATATATATATATATAGACAGAAAGTGCATTACATAAATTTGCAAATGCGATTAAATTTGCACTATACAATCCATAAAAATTATATATATGAGAAATTTCCCAAAAAAAAGAAGACATGTGTTCTACTTAACTTGCTAGAATATATTTATATAGAAAATATAAATAAACTTTGCATTACATAAATTACAAAAACAAGTTATATTTTAGTTTATTTAAATTAATCTAATTATTTTGATCTGAAAAATATGTCACACTGATTAATTTTGTACAAAAAGTTTCTAGTCTATTTCTACTTTCTTACCTTAGGTAGACAATGAGATAGAAATTTCAATGCGTACATCTATGAATCCCCTTCTCATAATTACATTATTTTATTGAATATTAGCAAACATGAACCTCCAAATTGAGGTAAAAATATTAGGTACAGAGTTTGCATGCATGCAGGCTCCTTGTACAACTGTGTTGTACGTACAAAAGTGTACAATACGATTGTACAAGAAATCCATATGCATGTGGACTCCATACCTAATAATTTTTCAGAAATTAAGACACTGTAGAGATATTCCATACACACCTTTAACCACAAAACATAATTTTAAAAATAGTAATATACCCCTTCTTCTCTGTCAACTTACTCATCTTCTTCAACTTCACCCTTTCTCCTTAATTTTAGACCTCCCCACTCTTTTTCCACTCTCTTTGAATGGCCAACCAAGAAAAGAACAGGACCAATACCAACTTTGATAATCAAAAGGTTATGATCACTAGGACAATGGTTGTCCATCCAAGCTCTCCTCTTCCTCAACAGAAAGTCATCCTCCTCTCTAACTTAGATAGAAAGTGCCCACATCTCATGTACCTGGTGTTCTTTTACAAATCATCTCCACCCCACAACATGTTATTCAATTCATTAAAGCATGGTCTTGAGAAGAGTCTGTCGGATTGGTTTCCAGCTGCTGGGAGATTTATTATTAATCATGATAATGGAAAGCTTAATCTTTTATGCGACAATAATTCTGGTGCACTTTTGGTTGAAGCTTTCACTAAAGTGCACATCTCCGAGCTAGGTGACCTTTCTCAATATAATGAATTCTATGAGAGGTTGGTGGTTAGCTCTCCCTTCTCACCTGCCAATTTATCTGAGATGCCTCTTCTTGTTGCCCAGGTAAAAATAAATTATTTTTAAAAGCACTTTGCAAGCTAGTAATTTTACAACTCTTTCTCTTATTCTCTGAGGGAATTACTTGTTATATAGACTTTTATAAGGAATTCCAAAGCAACATGTATATATTTATCTTGGTGATTATTGCATGAGATCATCACAAATTAACAAGATTTTATGATGATTTGAAAATTTTTGGAGGAATTTCTAATGGTGATTACTTGGAGTAATTTTGTTTTAACTTAATTAGGTTTGAAATTTTCAATAATGNATATCTGAGATGCCTCTTCTCGTTGCCCAGGTAAAAATAAATTATTTTTAAAAGCACTTTGCAAGCTAGTAATTTTATAACTCTTTCTCTTATTCTCTGAGGGAATTACTTGTTATAGAGACTTTTATGAGGAATTCCAAAGCAACATGTATATATTTATCTTGGTGATTGTTGCATGAGATCATCACAAATTAACTAGCTTTTATGATGATTTGAAAATTTTTTGAGGAATTTCTAATGGTGATTACTTGGAGTAATTTTGTTTTAACTTAATTAGGTTTGAAATTTTCAATAATGAGTTCCTAATAAAGATTGCTATAAGGAATTTCAAATTATGTATATCCATTATCTTTTATTAAGATTTATGTCTTTCTATTTTTCTGGATAGAAATCTCTTAACAATAATTCTTTGTTGGCAAATAAAATCACTTGTCTAGTTTCATAGCTAGTTTATCTCTCTCTCTCTCTCTCTCTCTCTTTCTCTCTCTCTCTCTCTCTTCTTAGCTTGGAGCTTATTATGAGATTACTATGACAGTCCCAAAAACACATAGAATTACATGTATTAGACCATCCATTATTGTATGTTACTCTTAACTATATCACTATATTCATACATAATATTATGCCAAGTAAATAAATATTTTAAAATATAGTATACAGTACAACAACCAAACTTGTTTCCTAAATAAACCACATGCATGCATATCAAGCAATTTCACATTTATTTCACCTCTCTCTCTCTCTCTCTCTCTCAAAGCTAAATATGTTTCTATCTCTTCAACCAGGTGACTAAATTTGGTTGTGGAGGGTATTCAGTGGGAATCGGAACAAGCCATTCTATATTTGATGGGGCGGCAAATTTCAACTTCATTAAAGCATGGGCTCATAATACAGTTGGAAGAGCAGCAAAAGAGGAGTTAGAGTTCTCATGGTTTAAACCAGTTCATGAGAGAGGAAGACTTCTTGTNGCTTATTATGAGATTACTATGACAACCCCAAAAACACATAGAATTACATGTATTAGACCATCCATTATTGTATGTTACTCTTAACTACATCACTATATTCATACATAATATTATATCAAGTAAATAAATATTTTAAAATATAGTATATAGTACAATAGCCAAATCTTGTTTCCTAAATAAACCACGTACATGCATATCAAGCAATTTCACATTTACTTCACCTCTCTCTCTCTCTCTCTCAAAGCTAGATATGTTTCTCTCTCTTCAACTAGGTGACTAAATTTGGTTGTGGAGGGTATTCAGTGGGAATCGGAACAAGCCATTCTATATTTGATGGGGTGGCAAATTTCAACTTCATTAAAGCATGGGCTCATAATACAGCTGGAAGAGCAGCAAAAGAGGAGTTAGAGTTCTCATGGTTTAAACCAGTTCATGAGAGAGGAAGACTTCTTGTAGGCAGCAAGGGACAGGGAAAAGAGAAGAAGCTGCAAGCTGAAACTCAAGGCAATATTATGACGATGAGGGTGATAGCATTTGATCATTTACACCAACTCATTATGCAGACTTCAAGCTCCTTAAAATCACCAGTGGATCCTTATAATAAGAGTACTTCAAGTGCTCAACAGGAAGAGTTTGTTCTTAAAACTTTTAGTATGAGTGGTACTATGGTGGAAAAACTCAAGAGAGAGGTAGCTGGTGGAAGTAAGTTTGATGGTGGTTCTTGCTCTTCATTTGAGGTTGTTGTAGCGCATCTATGGAAGGTAATTCTCTCTCTCTCTCTCTCTCTTTCTCCCTCTCTGGATGCATGAAGCCTATTTCTCATAAATGAGTTCACAAACCTAAAAATTCGTGAGTACAAACATCAGGATGTACATATAATGATAAATGGCGAGGTCATGTATACATGATGTGGCCTCCCCATACATCTAACACTGTCCATATTTATAGTGTCCGTACAAACATAATAATATCTCATACAACACATTGCATATTTACACGCATAAATTGCAAAAGGTAGAAAAAGTATAATACTCAATCATTGTTTAAACACATTGTTTTCAAAAATGTTGTTAAAGCTTTGTAAATAAGATATTTAATAGTTAGGATAATAGCTAATGATGATGGTATGATGCTAATGATGAATTATTTGCAATCAAGAATGTGTGTGCATGGAATAGATGTTAGAATATAGAAACAAATCAAATGTGGTATTAATTAATTGAAAAGCATATACATTAGTACTCATCACTCTTAATTAATTATATGTTGATACCATTAAATATGCAACTTAATAATATTATTCTTTATCTCTATAGGAGATAATCTAAGAAAACAAAAACTATGCGTTGAGAATAGTGTTCATCTACACAAATCTCACATTGATTTATAATGTCTTCTTTTCTACTAAGATTGAGAATTTAGTTATTGCAAACACTGTCTAGATGGGTAAATAGCACTAATTTATTGATTTGCGCAAACATAGACATTGTGATCATGCAAATCTATCTGTTTTTCCTATATTTTAATTTAGGGGCTTTGACATGCATACCACCCAATTCTTATGTATTTACATTTCTAACACCTAGAGTTTGCCTTTTAAATTTATACCTCCCAAATCCTTCATACCTCAACAAAATGTCCTTATTCTAAATTTTAAAAAGAGGAAGGCAAAGATAAGGTGGTGTGTATATACATACATACATACATACATATATATATATATATATATATATATATATATATATANATCAAGCATTTCTTTTCATCCAACACAAATCTCAGTGTATTTTTTTAGCAATAAATATTTTAAATTTTAATTAACAATCATTCAAAGTTCGGATTTCAATAAGTTTGTAGTCAAACTGACTGACAAGATGAACCAGATGATACAAAAAGTTGGGTCAATCTGAGTTTAGTCAATCCTACATTAAGCCATTAAATTATATTTGGAAGCTTTCTATCGTCAATTTAATGGTCAAATGAACTTCAAATTTAATATATTTTTAATCAATTCAAGTGTTTCGATAAGATAGATCCAACGAGCCCAAGATCACTTCATTTCAAGGTCATTAAGACACATAACATGTTAAAAAACCCTGTAATCATGGTGGACATATTAATATATGGTCATCCAATGAGGTAATTGAAGAAGTTATTAGCCAAAAAATCAAAAAGCCCCTACCCCAGAGGCTACTCTCTCTATTCACTTTAAGAAGAGAAAAAGAAAACTTTCAGATATATTCTAGACCAAGGACATGACGATAACTTCTAATCTCCATAGTTGCCGACCGTTGTCAGTTATTGCCAATTGTCCGTACTTGCTGCCGTTGACCTCCTATCACCGGTGACCTCCTATCACCGGTGACCCATGCAGCTTATAAACACAATATCAAATATATGATTGTAAAGTAATACACCCATATTGAAGATTCGATGATAACTTCCGACATCTATAGCTACCGACCATTTTCAACATATGCCACCACTGACCTCCAGCCACCAACAATCACTTCTTATTACCATCATTGTTAAAATACGACAATTATTCCTAGCACATGTAATTCTTTATGTGCATATCGACAAGTACTATATTTGGTGTAAAACAATAACCCCGTCTCCCAATTATGAGAAAAGAATATACTTTTGTATTTGCACACTTATACTGTATTGTTTTGATTGGGCTAACCCTGTGGTTTTTCTCTTTTCGGGTTTTTCCATGTAAAAAATACTCGTGTATCTTCCTACTAATTTTTTTTTGTATGTATTGGATCTTTTGAATTATCAATTATTTTACACAGCGAATTTTTCAGCACGCAACATATGGCGGCATGTATGTAGATCTTCCATTATTATAATATTATATGCAAGGAATATTTTTAATAAATAACCTAATACGTAGTAATTTGTAGTAATAAATATATAGGCCAAACATGCGAATATTACGTGAATTTAACTCCTATAATGATTTTCATTATTTGCGAGAGAAAAAAAATATACTCTTTATCTTATATATCCTACACTAGATTGAGTTATTTAAATATTCAGAATTGTTGTTAGTTACGTAGCTTCCATGCAATGGTCGGTGGCACAGGATATTTTGACGAGTAAAATAGCATATATAAAAACATAGACCGAAATTGAATCTAAAATGGTTACAAAAAAAGAAAAAAAAATTGAGAGATTCAAGAATTTGCTAAAATAAAGAAAAAATGAATGGAAATAATTAAATTTAAAAAAAACCCAACAATTTTGAATATGTTATAGGCTTAAACATTCATAAATACACACACGTCTGCTACAAATTTTCATTATCCAACACGAATCCCAAATATGACATGAATCAATGGATAATATTTTGAATAAGAGATGTTCAAACCTTGACAAAAACTAATCCAGAGCTCCGATTTCAGAAAATTTATAGTCAAACTGACCGACTCGATGAGACAGACCTAATGATATCAAAGTTGTTCCATTCCATGACAAATCAAGCCCAAATCAAGTCATTAAACCATTCTTGAAAGATTTTCAGACACATTTGGAAAATTAAACGGTTGTCGGATCTGACAAATTTATATTCGAATCGAGCGTATCGACAAGATGAATCCAACGAGCCTAAGATTGTGCAATTCTAACATCTTTAAAGAACTCAAATATCCATTAAACATTATTTGATCAGAGGAAGTTCTCCTGACCGTTCGATCAAAGTGATTCATATTCATGCATTAATGACACCCAGAACACTATAAATAGACCCACACACCTCACATGAGAGGGATAATTGAAGCTTAAGAGAGAATAGAAAGCTCTGAGAAGGAGCTGAAGTCCAGCACAATCCCAATCGTCGTTGGTTACAACCAATCATCATCGACCACCGCCAGTTGTCGTCGACACCTTTTGATCGCTGTCAGCCACTGTTAACCGTCACCGTCGACTAAAATTGTCGACCTTCATCAACCACCACCAACCAGACTCTGTGAGTCAATGTTATAAGTTGAAAAATCTAGTAACCCTTTTCCATTTGTGGGACAAGAACTCATCACTACGGTTCATGTGATAACAAAGACCTACGTGGTCATCAGCTCATACAGCTCCCGATTCAGCTCCCACGACCTACGATTAGCTTGTGCAGCTCCTAACTCCGACCACTGTGGCCTACAAACATCATTCATACTCGCCACAATAACCTACGTGGTTCACAGCTCGTGCAACTCCCAACTTCCGCCCTGCGGCCTATGAACGTCATTCATACTCGCTCCAACGGCCTACATGGTTTACATCTCGTGTGGCTCCCGACTCCGGGCACCGTGGCCTTCGAATGTCATTCATATATTCCACTACGACCTATGTGGTCCACCGTCCCCACAACTTCTTACTACGCTTTCTCTGAACAATCAATGCTTTTGGAGCAACCATCTACAACACTCGCGACAAACTACTACCACCACAACAATTAAGAATAATCCTTGCAACATGCTGCAGTCAAATTATACTGTTTTGTAATTCCATCTTCCCTGATTAAGGAGAAGAATGAACATGTGTACTCATCATTCATAATGAATTATTTCAACTGGGCTAGGCCCCGTGGTTTTTCCCCCTCTCAAGGGTTTTCCACGTAAAAAGTCGAGGTGTCTTCTCCCGCATACTTCTCTTCTTTTATCTGTGTGTGTTGAATTCTCGTGCAATGCTAAGATGATAATCCATTACTTTAACGTTGCAAATTTTTTAGCATGCATCAGTTTGGCGCCGTCTGTGAGAAGCAAAGTCTCGTTCCACATTGTTTTCAACTTTGAGACTCCAAGCCCCTACTTTCTTTCCCAATGATGTACTTCATCGAACTAGTGAAGGAACCTCCTTCACGTCATGAAGATAATGTCCGATGTATTTTTCAATTTGCGGAGCAACTTTCACTGCAATCTCTAAAGGTCGTTCACGTCAACGTCCCAGGCACACTATTGTAGTAAGGTTGTCTTCTCACATCTTATTCAGACACAAAATATTTCACAACTTCTTTCAGGTTGGGGGGAAACTTTCATTGCAGTCTTGAAAGGTTGTTCCAATTAATATCTCGGGCACGACTGTGGTGGGGAAGTCATCCCACATTTTATTCAGATTACAAGTCTACGAGAATCGCTTCTGTATTGGGGAGCAATCTTCACCGCAAATAACACTTCCTCAACACCCCCTCATCGTACCAGATCACTTGAACTCAAACCTTATTCAATCTTGACTCAAGCTTGATAAGAAAATTTTAAAAAAATGCCAATGTAGTGTTGGGTTTTTTTAGGCTCATTTACAATCTAATTTTTAATGTTATTTTAAGAGAATTTGAATGTGTTCCAATATTATTAAAATTCACATTAGTTTTGGAAAACTCATTACAAAAATTAAGAACATAGAAAATGAAAAAATAAAAAAAACTATATATATTTTTTACATTTATGTAAAGATTTTGATCCATGGCAAGACAAACCCTCCATTAACTAGCTTTAAAAAGTAATTCACGAAATCATTTCATCTCATATGTTAATTGGAGAGTACAACATGATATCACCATATGAGCTCCTACCCTTATTAGATTGTCCTCGTTGTTTTAGAGACTGTCTTTAATATGATAACCCTTGGTTGCTAATTGAGCACTCAGCTGTCATATCCAAGGTTTAATACTGAAGCCAATGTATGGTAATAGTTAGCATTTTAACTTAGATAATGAAAATAAATTTGCATGTTCTCTTTTTTTAAGGCTATAACAGTTAAGGCTCCTTAACACTTTGATTGATTCCACCTAAAAATATCATGGATGATCAAATCATGAGAATGATTCAAGAAACCATTTCACCTCATATGTTAATTGGCGAGCACAAAGTGCACCTCATGATAACCAATTTCGTAGTGAAAGTCTCTATTGTCAAAGAGAAATATAATATCATCATGAGAGCTCCTACCCTTAATAGATTATCATCCTCAATGTTTTAGAGATTGTCTTTAATATGATAACCCATGGTTACTAATTGAGAACTCAATTGTCATATCTAAGGTTCACTAAAGCCAATGTATGGTAACAATTAGCTTTTTAACTTAGAATAAATAAAAATAAATTTACATGTTCTTTTTTCTAAGGCTATAACACCAGATGCTCCTTAATTCTTTGATTAGTTCCACCTAAGAATATCATGGACGATCAAATCATAAAATTTTTATAAGGATTACCTTTATTCCAAATATACTTTCTTTAAACATGAAGCATTATGAGTGAAAAATAATATTTAGCTCACTTGTAAGAATGAATACTCATAAAGTCCAACTTGAATGATATATTTAATTAGAAGTTCTCTCTAGAATAGAATTGTTAAATCCTTTTAGGACGTAAGGTCCTGCATTGTTCAAGAGTTCATACAACACCGCAAAGACTGTGTTTTTAGGAGAAATGTATGAAAGAAGAAGATGGATGTTTCTAGAGCTCATGTTGCCCAGTCTATATTTTCTCAAGGACCCCGGGCAACCGAGAATGGCTCAAAGAAAGGATCTCTATGTCTAGATAATGAGGGAGGGAGGAAGGGATATTCCTCAATCTCATTCCCCTTGAAGCTCCCTCTCATCTCCCTTTATTACACGAGAGAAAATAAATATAAAATTATATTACTTACATTATTATGTCTGTCTTCAGTGTTTTGATTAAAAGATTGTGATTCAGGTGTCGAGAGGAGCCATAAATAAAGATTGACACATTTATCCTGAAGTAATGATTATTTTTTCTGGCAGCTTATTTGCCCTGGACTTGCTCGACCACTTTGACAATTGGGCTTAGCTTAACAACTTCTTGAAATGTGTGCATTTTGTATTGTAGTAAAAATGAAAAGATTACAAACGAGCACACAAAATTATGCCCCATTGACATATACAAAATGAGCTTTATCCTCTTGCAAAAAAAAAAAAAAAAAAAAAAAAAAAAAAAAAAAAAAANAAAAAAAAAAAAAAAAAAAAAAAAAAAAAAAAAAAAAAAGAGAGGATCATGATCATTAACATTGATCATATAAAATCACAATCTAAGGTCATCTTCACACAAGTATGAGTTGCACTTTTGTTGCTCTTGAAGGTATGACGGAAAATGACTTGCTCAAAACCTAAGCAAGAAACCAATGCTTGGATTGTTGGGAATATTTTGATCTCAATACTGCTTGTCCATAGTGCTTCGATAGTAGTTAATGACATTGGAATTGTTACTCGCAGGTCGACTGCTTCAACAAGTGGGCTTTGCTCGACCACTTTGACTGGCAGGCTTAACTTATGAATGACCTTATCTTCATATATAAGCCTTCAAAGCCCATAAGACCTGTTGACCCTTATATTATGTTCTTGAAAAAAGCCTTATTTAAGTATGCAGTCATATTTGGGTGTACAAGTATGGATAATTAATTATAATAAATTGAACATATAAGAAGACTAAATTCCCAAATTTAAACAAAACCTAAAAGATTCAAATAAAATATAGTTGTGTTGATACATATATTAAAAGTACATTTTTAGGCATATGTTAACAAGACTCTTCAACCCACAATCATATAATAATTACAAGAAGTCAATCTCATAATTATCCAACATCTACTGCCTAACATGCCTAACATGTCTGTTTCTTTTCATATGTAGAGGGATAGTTAAGTATCTTTCTATTTAAAAAGAATATGCATAAAAAATTTATTTTTATGATGATATTTTAAATAAAAAGACCAATTCATTTATGATATATCACACTTGTTAAGGTGCATTAATCAAAATGGAGCTAAAGTTGAGTCTGTTATAATTGTTGTCAAACCTACTTATAAACTACAAACTTAAACCAATCGATAAGTGTTTGACATATATCATATTAATCAAAATGGTAATGTTTTTTCCTTACATGAGAACACATATATCATATGTTACACTCCCATAAATAATTATCATCAAAGTTTACTTAGAGGCAACTGAGCTTAGAAGCTAATAATAGCTCATTGATTAAGCACCCTTGCACTAAAGCTGATGAGCCCAAGTAATTTGTAAGAATGCATTGGTGGTGGATCATTCTGTAAGCATATCTAGATATTTTATCTTTTTGATGATGACATCAAAGAGGGGCAAGATTAACTTCAGTGACGAAATGAATGAGAAAACTTCAACATTTTAAATTCTTAATCAAGCAATTTTGCATGAAATTGAAATGTTAAATATTGATTCATATACAGAGTCTAATCCACATGAGAACACATCATCTAAAGGCAACTATAAACTTCTATTCATATCATCTTAAATCTATATATTCTCCTTTCAAATCCTATAACATCAAAGAGTTGAATGGAAGTTTGACAAATAAATTCAAATCTTCGTAGGTATTTATCACATTGCCACATTCTTGAATTCCACATTTTACTTACAGGCCAGGACAAAAGCCCTTGGAATTGCAAAGGAGAGGATGGTATGCCTCCAATTCACTGTGGACATCAGAAACAAGATGGATCCTCCTCTCCCCCAATCCTTCTCAGGCAATGCATTTGTGCTCTGCTCTGTTGCATCCACAGCAGGTGAGATCATAAACATAAAACTTACAACTCTTGTGGAGAAGATAAAAGAGGCAAAGTTAGTTGTAACTGAAGAATACATACAAGCTTACCTAAAGGCTCTTGAGGCTCCCCAAGGTGAGCTTCCTCCATTGCCAGAGCTCACAATGGTCTCCGACTGGCAGCGAATGCCGTACCATCAGGTGGATTTCTGTGGGCTCGGTGGAGCCATTTATGTGTCACCGCTCGGCTCGCCAGTTCAGCAGGTCGCCTTCTTCATGCAGAGGCCAGGAGATGTGGGAGGGGTGGATGTGAGAATTGGATTGCCGAAGTACAGTCTGCTTGCTTTCAGCCACCATTTCATTCGAGCATTGTGAAGAAAATTATGGTGGTTATCTGTTTTATCTGCTTAGTCATAAAATAAAGGCAACAAAACTGGTTAAGAGTAGTAATGTAAAAGCTTTA
This sequence comes from Phalaenopsis hybrid cultivar, assembly GCA_002079205.1. Taxonomy (NCBI): domain Eukaryota; kingdom Viridiplantae; phylum Streptophyta; class Magnoliopsida; order Asparagales; family Orchidaceae; genus Phalaenopsis; species Phalaenopsis hybrid cultivar. The sequence continues at coordinate 22,826 of JXCR01144531.1, forward strand.
TGACAGTTTGGATTCTGATTGTTGCATTTCAATTTGATTGTATGACACTATGCATGGTTTCTCCTAATGAATAAAATGAGTTGTGATGTATACCAAACCTATTAGAATAAAATGAGTAGTGATATATCACAATTTTGACTGAAAATACAAAGACGGCAACAACAACAACAAGCCTTTATCACAGCAAGTGGGGTCGGCTACATGAATCCTTTTTCTTCATTGCGTCCTATTGAGCATCATATTTTCATTTTATTCTAATAGATTATATCTCAAAAATAATTTGGATAAAAATATCTCGACTCAAATTTGGTAATAATAGATTTTCTACTCCAATGAATTTACTTTAAGATAAATATAAAACAAGATTAATCAATCAACATTTAGATTACAAACATCTCAAAATAAATCTAATGAATAGAAAACTCATCCATGTTACAGAAGCATAACATCGTGTCAAACAAAACAAAAGCTAAAGCTTTTTACTTCTTTCATGACTAACACAGCCATAAACAGAATATTTAGAAAAACAATCTCTATGTTCCCATTTAACAAGTAAACCACCTCAATTTAAAAAAAAAAAAAAAAA
>JXCR01144531.1:23518-34645 GCA_002079205.1 Phalaenopsis hybrid cultivar
TAAAAAAAAAAAAAAAAAAGAATAAGCCTTTGGCTTCAAACATAATTGTAAGAGCATGCTATTATATTCAATTATAAACCAATCTTGGCACAAGGAGCCACAGTGTCAAGCAACTTGCCAACCAAGTGCTCGGGCCTGGCGCTCCCAGTATGCTGTTAGTTTCTTCTCTTTAATGAATGCTGCTTGAGCCCGCTCCCGTGCCTCCTCACAAGTCTCGGTAGCAGCATTGCACTTCTCAGCTTCCTTCTGGTACTGGGACGCAAGTCTTTTGGCATCCAGAAGGGTAGCATTCATGTGGTGTGCATGCTCATCGGCGACGACCTCTCGCAATTTTAGCTCTTCGGTGAGGAGATCGACAAATTGCTTCTCCATCTCCTTGTGCAGCTCCGGATCATTCTTACCACAGTCTGTAAGACACCAAGTATGAACAGAATGACAAGGTATAGTAAGCAAGCAATATCAGTTTTGAAACACAGATATCCTATTGACTTAGACCACAAACATGTAGAAGATTGATAACATCAACTTCTCACTAAAATGTACTCTCCACATTCTACTTGAACCACTCCTATAAGTTTTTTGTTGCATTTTCAAGTTGGAAAATGCAGAAGGTGCTCAAAAACAACGAAATGAAAGAGGACAATGTGGAAGATTTTTTTCAAGAGATACGGAGAATAATGAACAATAAAGAGACAATCATTTGAGTGTACAAAAATTAGTTAAACCAGCATGGGGAAAAATCAACCATTAATCATTCCATCGCGCGCGCGCGTGTTCAATCTGTTTTTCAATATGTAGTGCCAACTGAAAGGTTCGATGAAAAGTATTTTTTTTTCAAATGGCAGACACAAGGGATTGTAACGTCAAAATAAATCATATTGCAAAAAATGGAATGAAGGGTGGCGGTATGCATTATGGGCCAAATTGCATCAAAGTTAAGATTTGCTTAATATACCAGTAAATAAACATATTTTCAAACAAAAGCTCAAGTCAATGGGAGATTATCAGCCACTTGATATTTCTACAAATTATTTCTTAAATATCCAATGTAGAACTAAATAAATTACTCTCACTTGGCTTAATAGTGCATCTTTAAGGATTTAGTTCCACTGCAGTTTGCGAAGCAACAAAAAGATACACAATTTGTAATTTTAACTTAACAGATACACAATTTGTATTTTTAACTTAACAGTTCTTGAAAGATCTTGGTAGAAGTACATTCCCCAATTGGAAAGAAACTATAGTGAGTAAAATTATTCCTTTGACAAGCTAAACTCAACTAGAAACTACAAAATAGCAACTAAATAACTGTAAAAGAAAAGTATTAGTCGCCAAATAACTATTTTTATCTGCTAAGCAATTTAAGCGAACAAGAAATAAAAGGACAGATTTAAGTTTCACTTTCTTAAATAACAAGTAGTTGGGATGATTCCAAACCTGTAACAGACAGGTTCAAGAGCCCTGCAAAAGGAAAAAAAGAAACTAGTCAATAAATCTATAAAGCATACTGTCCATGAAAAGAATAGAAAAAACATAAATAATCAGTTGTATTATAGCCAATCAGCAAGAAAAAAGACCAATTTTAAACTTTCACATAGGGAAGTTAATAAACTATCGGCTTGAAGTTTCGGGCCAATCTCAAGTCAAGCCAAGTTTAGCTATAATATAGCTCAATCCAGTCTCGACCTAGCTCAATCCTATGTAGGTTGCTCAATTCAAGATCAATTAGAGTTGTGTTTTGCTCATTATATAGCTTGCTGAACTATATTCAAGTTTCATCTAAACCAAAAGTTGGCCACATTTCAAGCAAACTTCGATCTTCAAGCTAAACTCATAGTCTTACTCATTTCACAGTACTTGGTGGTATTCATGGTTCAAAACATGATGAAATTCGTCCTATAAACATGGAAAATAAGAAACCATGAAATCATCTACATATGGATTAAACATAAATGCAAGAAAAATAAGTAAATCACTTCATTAAATCTGGAATTAAAATTTACCTAACCAACATATCTTGATTACACAAACATAATCCACAAATCAATGGAGTCTCATGCCCATCATTGTTTTTCACTAGCCACTCAAGAATTTAGCTAATACAAAACCGAAGAAATTCTCAAGGCTAGCAATAAATCCAATCTTATTAAAAAATTATGCGAACTCAGAGCAAGATAGGAAATTTTCAGGTTCAAGAAGTCCGTTTTCAAGTTCAAGAAGTCCACAGCATTCCCTAAAATATAAAAAACATAGAAAAACATTTAAAACTCATGAAGAAGCAAAAATAGATGCAAATTGAACTCAATTTGTTAATTAGCTTATAAAGTTCTCAGATCCAAATAAGCAGCAAACCCTATAAAATAGGTCTCTTGAGATCCGCCATCTCATCCACACAAAATATCCCAATCCATCACTTGAAGGGGAAGAATTCCTATTCTATCCACACTATAAACAATACCCCAAATCTAGCCCAATTTGATAATCCGGACAACAATTTCCAAAACATAAGCCTAAAATCCCAACAGGTAATGCTCAGATTTACATCTAATCGATATCTAAATCGAACTACGGAATGGAATTCGAGATCTTACCCGGCGCGATCTTCTGGAGGGAGAGAGGAGGCGGGCAGTCGCAGATGCAGGGGGCGCAACCGGCAGACGCAGCAGAGCTACCAATGAAACCCTTCCTAAATCTCCAATAGAGGGCCGGCGCTGAGACGCAGAGTGCTGATGCCATCGCAAAGATCACTAGACAGCACCGGAGGCACCCCGCCGACCTACCTCGCAATCCGGTTGACATCACTTCCTAAAGCTACAGAAGGTGCAGTCGGAGAGATTGCTGATCTCCTTCGACGAAATGAGGAAGAGAGCGAGAGCTTTGCTTTCACTTTGATCTCCTCGCCTTCAGTCAATGCGAAGAATGCAGATGCAGGACAACAACGGTTCGTGTCAATGACACGAACACGATTATTGTTAAACAAGGATATATATAGCTTGAGACGTCCGTCTCCCTGTCTCAACCTTTCCTCCAACAGAACAGGCATCAAACGAAGCCTAAATTACAATTATGTTAGAAATTAAAGATTAATAATTTAAATCTCCTACTTCTACTAACTCCTTCACAAACCTTACACACTAAGGGCCTATTTGGTATAGCTTCTATATTTTAGTATCTATTTTTTATTTTTATTTTATTTCTATTTTAATTTTAAATATAATATGTTTGACATATTTATTTAAGATATTATTATTTTAAAGAAATTCAAATTATCTAAAAAAATACGATAAAAATATGTAAATAATATATTAAACAAATAAGCTTTTAAAAGTAATATTGATCCCATATGTGACCTAAATAATTCAACTCCCACTTCAATTAGGGACTAATTCTTAGACCTTTTTCTTTTATAATGTGCAACAGCACGATTTTTTTTTGAAAAAATTTGCATATATAGCACTTAAGTCATATTTATTTGCATATCTAACACTTAAAGCTCTATTTTTGTATCTATACCACCTTTTCTATATATGAAAATGTATATTTTATTTTTTTAAAAGTTAAAATAGGTATTTTTGATGTAATATGAAAGAGTTGGGTGATAAGTATAAAAAATAAGGTTTAGGTGTTAGGTATATAAATACATATGCATAGGGTTGTATGTATGTAAACGCCCCATTTTCTATTTATTAATATATCATCAATTATTTTATATTGATTGTAATATTTTGAAACTTTCTAATGTCATCCCAATTAAAAATCTGTTTGGGGCAGCTACAGCTTGTTGAATCTTGTTGAATAATATGCTCATAAATTGATTAAAATAACTTGCTAATAAACTAGGTGCGCTGGTTATTACAAATTTTAATTTTTTTTTTGAAAAGATGAAACCGCTACCAAAACACACAAGCTGCCAAAGCACAATATACCCAAATAGGTCAAGTACATTTTCAAAACATCACTGCATCAAATAAACTACCCCAAATGGACCCTTAGTTGATGCTCCACAAGCATCTCTGAGGTTGTTGATATCGTATCTGAATTAGTTTGAGAAGTTCTAAATTTTATTTTTTTTAATTTCTCTTTATTGTTTTACTTTAGATATATATAATGAGAGTTTTATTGAATTTTATTTGCTTCCATTTTTTGGAATGGCTTCAAAACAAGAGAAAAAAAAGAATTTATAATTGTTTGATGATCAGATATATTTCTAAGAACATTCGTTCAATATAAATATTTTGTTATATGATAAAGTAATTATAAATAATATTTATGTAAAAAAATTGTTTTTTCTTCTGCATACATTTTCTATTTGAAAATTATTTAACTTGCCTAGATGTTTTTGCAATACTGGTTCTTCCACTAACCTCGTACAACTTTTTCAGGATTTTTGTTCGAACATTTATACATTCAGAATGATATATTTATTTATATTATAATCAATATAATATTGTAAAAATATCTTCTATTCTTCTCATAATGAATCACGACCCATAAATCCAAAATAATCAGGACAATTCATATCTAACATTTAGCTTCATATTCTTCATTATTTTTGTTTTCCTTTCACTTTACTTCTGACCATTTTAGAGAGTTAAAAAAGAAAAGTATAGGTTCATTAAAGAAAAATTATTCAAAGCAGCTCACCACACGCCCACATGATGATTCAAAGACTCCCACTCCATTATGGATCATAAAATAACCCATTTAAACTGTCAACCAATCATGTGATCGCTACACATAATATTTTCTCATAACATTTTTAAGTCCCCTGCCTATGCTGACGCCACAAAATTTGGTCGTGTTATTTAACCTTCAAGTTAGTAACTTATCAAAGTGACAAAAGGAAAAAGAAAGAGGAAGATGCCATTTGGTTCAATTTTAGCCCTTGTTTGTTTGGCAATCCTTCCTAGACCACAGACCTGCAGGTGATGTTTTGATACCAAAGATGTGGCTCAAATCATTCTAAGCAGACACATCGCCCTAGTTAGCGTATTCTCCTTGAACGTCGGAGGAGCTCTCTGGTGGCCATCTCAAAATGTCGACAAGTCAACATCCGAAACCAACAAACCAAAAGTTTGACCTTTCAAAAACCAGCAATTGAGAAGTTCATAAACCAGATATAAAACGAATACAGTCATCATCCTCTTCATCAACCTCCTCACTTAAAACTCACTGAATCTCTATTCTAACAGGACCATATAATTATATATACCCCATGTCCCATGTGCATTACATGACATCTTAAAATACAACAAATCATGATGAGCAAATAATTTCTTATTACATATAATTTATAAGGAGTTATTAGAATTGTAAAAAGAGAGCCATGTGTTTTATGTGTAAATGTTCTTTCTATAGCATCCAGGTTTACATAACATATAACAAGGCATATATGAGTGATACAAGAAGTCCCAACGGTACCTTGAATTTTCATATTGTGACTGCAGCAGAGCTTCCCTCTGGGATCCCAACAACCAAGAACTGCAAAAACAAATTGTCATTCTTGAAAATAAAACACCACATACTTCTAATTTTTCGGATTTATGAGGAGTTTGTACATAATTATAGGCCAAGCATGCCTTACCAACAAATATAAAAATAAGAGTAAAGTGTTACACACTAATTCCCAACTATTTATGTGAGGCTATCTTAGACCTTGAGTTTATAAAAGCGCTAAAATAATCGCCACCCTCTTTAAATTGGGGCTAAAATAGTCCATATGAGGAAGTATTAGAATTCAATTTTAAAATAATCGAACTACTTCAACACTTCTATAAACTCTACGACTAGAACAATCCCTTGTAAATAGTTAGGAACCATATTGGCACTCAGAACCATAATAACCAGCACGAGCAAAAATGATAAAAGAATGCAGATGAAAATAAGAAATAAAAACATTTTTATTAATGACGATGAAATTGAAAATTGAGTGAAGCTGAAATTTCCTATTGTAGAAACATCATTTAATATTAACAGCATAACATGTTCAACGCTTGTGAGATGCATTCACGAACCATCATAAGTAAGAACATCTTTAAGTGGAAGTAAATCAAAGAAGATTTCAATTACAAAACAAAGAAGCTCATAGAACTTCATGCTTTTAACTCTAGAAGGCATTGAGAACATTTTTAAGTCGTAGCAAATTAAACTTTGTTGGACTTTCCTTTAGTGCGATTAATGTGCCACAAATGGACCTCTATTTTTTTTTTTTTGAGTTCACTTTTATAGATGCCTACATATATGATAATTCCATGATACTTCAACTTTGTAATCTTCTTTGTAGAGGTGAAGGGTCCGTCTGGGGCAGCTTGTGCGTTTCAGGATAAGCTGCTTATCTTGAAACACGGCCCGCGGGCCGCCCGCGGGGGTCAACCTGCGACCTGTGTTCAGTGTAAAATTCCAAACGCAGTTTCGAATAAGCTGGCGAAACACACGAACCAAACGGTACAGTGAAAACGCCGCCAGCACTTATAAGCTGCCTCAAACAGACCCAAAATTCTCCCCAGCTTGTGCGTTTTACCAAATTATGTTTTTTCTTCTAAATAGATGATAAATACAATCGTTGGAGACTCGGCAAAATCAGGTATGAATCCTAGTTACCCTCTTCAAAGTGATGATTGATGGGTTGAATCATCAGTTTGGTAGTGAGTTGTTGATGATGACTGAGAGATAAAGGTTACGTGAGGATATCGGCGTTTTGATCCTCTAACATTAAATGATGTAAAGATGTGTTGAAATTTGATATGATCACAAATGAAATGATAGTCCACCTCTATATGCTTTGTACAAGCGTGGAAAATAGGGTTATCAGCAAGCGCAAAAGCTAAGAGCTGCGCTGTAGAGGACCGTGGAGGAAATGTTAGTGTTTGTAAGTTCATTTAAGAACCATAGAAGTTGTGATAGTAATTGCAATAGCCCAATATTCTGCTTCAGTTGAGGATTTAGCTTACCGTAGATTGATTTTTGGGGGACCACGAAATAAGATTTGGTCCTAGATACACACAAAAACCTGCAGTAGCTTTTCAGTTCGTTGAATCACCAGCCAGTCAGCATCATAATATGCATATGAAGTGAGAAGGCCTTCTTGAATGGGAAGCCGTGAGATTTGGTACCATTGAGATATTTGAGCTGGCGTTTTTAGTGATGTTGATGAAAGAGGGTTGGGATTTCGCGTGTGTTGGCTAAAAAATTAACAGTGTATATGATATCAAGGCAAGTAACACTGAGATAGTGTAAGCTCCAATGAGCTTTACTCATGGGGATTATTTAGAGCAATGTGTCACGCCCCACCATTATCAAGGAAATGGCAAGATAAATATGAAAACGAAAACTCTAGAAGAGGCATGCATGACAATAACCTTCTAAATCCAAGAAGGTGGATGGAAAAATTCCACACAATTCTAGAAACTTCTAACCAATTCTAGAGGTCAAAAGAAGGTGTAATAGAGTCCGAAGGTATGGCAAATAGGGCTAAAGAGCACGTAATGGAGTCCAAAGCCACAAATGTGGAAACATCTCAACAAGGGCGAGGTCGCCAGGAGCAAAGAGATCCCATTGTACCCAAGCCACATAGGAGGTCCAAAGAGATCATGTATGGCTTTGTTTTACGCCTTGCTCGGGTGAAGGAGGCAATGAATGACATGGAGGGCTAAGTAGAGGATCTTGGCCAAAGGGTTGATGGACTCGAGGAGGAGACGTTACTAACTATTCAACAATCAGATGAATGATGCTCCAACTTGATAAGAGTTTAATAAGCCATATGACTAAGTTGCAGGAGGATTTGTTGGGGAACCTTCAAGAGGTGCGAAGAGTCTATGAGGAGGAGATGAGCGACGTGTGTGCTAGCTTGAAAAAGATGCGTGAAAATATTTTGTTGTGCAAGAGGGCACTAGCAGCATCCACAAGCCATCCCACTTTTGAAGCCAAGAGAATTGAAGTTCCAAAACTTATGAGTTTTGGAGGGATTCACAATGCGAAAGAAGTAGACAAGCAATGGGGATTGCCGATGAAAATGTAAAAAAACAATTTGTCTCTCTTTATCTCTCAGACATCGCTATGCTTTGGTGGAGAAGAAGAAAATGAGATGTAGACAAAGTTTTGTGCTCCATGACCACTTTTAATACCTTCAAAAGAGAGCTAAAAAGACAATTCTATCCCGAGAATGCTGTGGATGAGGCTCGAGTCCGTCTGCAAAGGCTTAAGCAAGAGGGTTTGATTTGAAACTACATTAAAGAATTTACAAGCTTGATTCATGAAATCCTTGATGTGTCAGAGAAGGACGCTCTCTTCAACTTCATGTATGGGCTCCAACATTGGGCAAAGACCGAATTATGAGTTTAGCTTCCCTCAACTCAATAGGTTTCAAAACATGTTATCACATAATTCTTATGCATTTACATGTCTAACACCTAAAATTTAACTTTTTATATTTATTACACTTGGGTGTCATAAACCTATGCATGAAAAGGTTTATTTCACTTTTAAAAGTTAAATATAGTAATATTTTTATGTGACGTTAGAAAATTGAGTGCTAGGTATGTCAATATGAATACTTGGGAGTTAAGTATCCGGAAAATTTTGACGCAACTATCTTTTGCAGGTATCTTGACATACATGAATTTAATCCTCAATGCTATTTGACATCCTAGAAGATAAGACACCATTTGCAGCTTGTCCTGATTTAAATGGAGTTCGGACATTTTTGTAGGCTGTTCACATGCCTTAACAACAAACAGAGAAACATATTAATCATTATGACATACTGATATTAGAAATTCCAATGAAAACAATAAAAGAAAACTTTTATTGATTAAAAAGGAAATAATAATAATGAGGCTGAAATTTCCTATTGAGCAAGTGTCATTTAATATTAATGGCATTGCCTGCTATACACTTATTCTACGCATGCATGAACAACCATGAGTAATAACATATACCTCACAATAAACAAAAGAAGCAGGATCTACTAAACCAATGAATGCAGCAGAATCAGCAGTAGCAAGAAAAATGAACATCTTCATTTTTACAATCATTTTTAACACTTTAATAGCTCTCAAAATGAGGATCAGAAGCTATTTTTCATATCAGATTTGAAACGGCTAGACTATATCCTAGCCTCTAAATATAAAAAACCTTCCAAAAACACTCTGCATTCAACAACAAAGAGCAGGGCATTGCAACATTTCATTTTGGCACAGCAACAGGATGAAGCCTCTAGTAGCTTCACTAACATCTCTTTCATTGAATGTTGTAAAATAAAAAATATAAAGAGAAAAAAACGTCTTGCCAAATTAGCATCCATAAACTAAGGTTTTGCGCTGCAGCAAAAACATAAATAGGTCTAACTCAAAATCTCTGTAGCTTCATATGTTTGACAAATAGATAGCATGAGAACCATTTTTGTAATGATATTAAAAGACGAGATGCTCAGAATAGCCCATTTTTTTACAAGAAAACAAAAGTAAGACATGGAAAGAAAACATTGTCGCTTTTGGTTATGATAGTAAATGGATCATGTCGGATCAAAAGTTGAAAATGCACCATTACAACATTGGATTAAAGAGTGTTACCTGAGAAACTAATCATTTTCTTCACGCGAAAAAGGGGAGATTGAAGCCAAAATAGCTATAAAATGATGGTTTTGGTTTACTAGACCCTCGACTTCTTATTTGAGCTTGGCAGAAACAAAAGTTATTTTCCTTAGGATCCCACGAGTAGAAAAGAAATACGGAATGAACTAGACTAGAATAGTTTAATAAAATCCCCTATTTTATAGGGATCATATAAAAAGCAAGTAGCTTTAGATGCATTCGTTAAAAAAAGCTGAAATGGATGTTATGGATCTCATTTTTTTTTCTGGTGGGAACACATATCTTCCATAAAGGAGGCTAATGATTTCTCCGATTTTTTATATGAGCTCGGTAGAAACAAAATTAGTTTCCATAGGATTCCACGAGAGAAAAGAAATAGGGAATGAAGTAACTAAAATAGAAAGATTTGATAAAATCTCCTCTTCTATAGGTATCATCCAAAAAGCAAGCAGACTTAGATGCATTTGTAAAAAAAGTTTATGGATCTTAAATTATTATTAGTTTTTTATGTTTTACTGCATGGGACCCACAAATACAGATGGCATTATTTAATCTATTAGGTGCATTTTCAGTTCTTTGATTTTATTGTACATAGGGGTGTAAACGAGCCGAACACGAACGAACAGAGCTTGTGTTCGTGTTAGATTCGTTTGAAATTTAATAGCTCGTGTTCGAAATTGTTCGTGAAATCACTATTCATGTTCTTTTCTTAACGAACGAGCTGAACACGAGCTATTCACAAACGATGAAACAGTTTGACATCCCTAATATTAATATATTATTATTAATTTATTATATATTATAATTTATAAAATTTAATTTTTAAAATAGCATAATTTTNATACCGTTATCACTGCTGCCTTATTGATGCCTTCTTATTTTTTTAGATCGCATCATCAGCTTCATCATCATTATTCTTATTTCATCTATTTGGTGCTGGCTTTTTTAACCTTCCATTTTCATTTGTTCCTACTTTGTACTGAATTAGATGTTGAAACTTATCCTTCAGTGATCATTTTGAACAACTTTTGTACATATTATCTTACGGCTACCCTTTCTTTCTAACTCCTTACATTTATTTTTATCAAAGTATTTTTTTTATTTTTGTTGTACATATCCAAACCGCCTAATTGTATTCTCAACCATTTTATCTTCAATAGATGACATTCCAACCCATGTAATATAATTATTTATTAATATATCCTTCTGATTTTTATCACACAGACATCTTACTATTCTCATTCTCACCTCATCTTGTGTTGTTGATGTCCTGTTGTCCTTGTTATTCCCAGGGGCNTTTCCAGAAGGGTTTACACTAAAGAAAGTGTCAATGTATCAACACAAGATGGTCATGAAGACATCAACTCTTTGTAGGATTGTTGTCAAGAAAAATTTGAAAATTTATGAGAAAATATAGCAACATCGGACGGGTCTGTAAAAAGAAATAAAGAGAGAAGCACCATTATTCCAGTTTAGAACAATTCACAAAACTCTTCCAAAAAGATGCATGAATTATCAAAATTACCTTCATATGCAT
>JXCR01144531.1:38797-80873 GCA_002079205.1 Phalaenopsis hybrid cultivar
TATATATATATATATATATATATATATATATATATATATATATATATATATATATATATATATATATATATATATATATATATATATATATTATTTTCATCCTTAAATTACTTTTAAAGATATCTCCTTTATGTAATTGATTAATGAATTACTTAATGACATATTAAAACTAATAAAATTACGTATTCATATATAAACCATGATGAACTCAATCAGGAATTAATTTTAAAAAACTGCAGATAAAAATTATGTAATATTTTAAATTTTGAATAATACCATGATAAATGAACAATTAGATATTTACATTGCAAATATTTAAGGTTCAAATGGAATTATATGTATTTAACCNGAACCATGATGAACTCAATCAGGAATTAATTTTAAAAAACAGAAGATAAAAATTATGTAATATTTTAAATTTTGAATAATATCACTATAAATGAACAATTAGATATTTACATTGCAAATACTTAAGGTTCAAATGGAATTATATGTATTTAACCAAAACTGAAGAATCTTTGAGTTGCCGTCAACTGACGGGCAAAAGAATCAAAGGGCCAAATCATTAGTCGGCCGAAGCTGATGTAAGTAACCGTTTCGCTGCTTTATAAATACCTGTTTCATAACAGAATTTTCCCACCACTTACCCTTTTGTTCTCACAGCTGCTGTGATCCTCTCTCCATCCCTTTCCCGCTCGCTTCCCCGACGTGCTGGATTCTGGAACGAAGATCTCATCCGACTGCTAAGTGTAGCACCAGTTAATTCTGTCCCTGTGATGGATCCAAGTATGATCTCCCTACGATGCGATGAGAAGCGGCCATGGACGATGGAGCCGGTTTATCCGGCGAAGAAGCTCAGATCTAACATTCCCCGACGGAAAAGGATTCCTGACGTTCCGATCATCGGTTTTACTTTGAGTGGCTATTTTGTTTCGGAGGAGGATTCAGAGTCTTCTTCCTCATGCTTCAGTAGCGAGATTTCAAACGACATCAGCAACGAATTCAGGGGACATCCGAAGAGGCCAAGATCATCACGCACATTTCGCTTGAGTAAATCTATTGGACGCTTCCAATGGAATTCTTCAAGTGATCAGTTCCGGCCTATCACCAGATTTTACGCGAAACGTATGAATGAAATGCGATCTCAGGGGTTCGCCGTCGGGGTTGATCGAGCAGTAGATCCCATTTCTGGTTCAGCGACAGTAACCAAAAGATCGGAACCAGCCGAGAGCGATGGAAATGCGATCACAATTTCTGGAGTTTCTGAAATGTCCACAACACTTCCTGAAGATAATATCAAGGTTAGAAAAAATAGTAATAAGTCAGTTACGAAGGTTTTGGATGTCTCGGAATCCTCTTGTCTCCAAACAGAAGTTTCAGAGGCCAATGTCAAGTTAANCCTCAAGGTTAGAAAAAATACTAATAAATCAATTACGAAGGTTTTGGATGTCTCGGAATCCTCTTGTCTCCAAACAGAAGTTTCAGAGGCCAATGTCAAGTTAATCCTCGGTACCAGCACGGCCGAGGCCAGCGAGCTCCTGTTCAAAGGCGAGACCGCCATTCGAGGTGAAAAAACGCATGACCTCGACCTTGAATCTGATCTAGCCTGCCCGGAGCAGCTCTTCGATGACGAGGAATGCNTAGCACGGCCGGGGCCAGCGAGCTCCTGTTCAAAGGCGATACCGTCATTGGAGGCGAAAAAACGCATGACCTCGACCTTGAATCTGATCTAGCCTGCCCGGAGCAGCTCTTCGATGACGAGGAATGCTCAGCTTATTCTGCTTGCGACGAGAGAACACTATCAGAGTTGGAATCGGACCTCTTCGATGGGTTATATAAGGGAGACTCCTCGGAAATCTCACTCTCCGACATCATCGAGTCTCCGGAAGACTTCTCAGAAAGATCTAGAGATAATTCCATCCCTTCAGTCGCCTTCTCTCTCCTCCAACAACTCTGGCAGCAATTCAACCCTTCCAGCTTCCATTCAGAAAGCAATGTGAAATTTCAAGTCCTGAACGAATTATCTGATGAGCTCGTCGTAAGTCTGATGCCCTACTTCTATTGTTAATTTGCAGTGTTTTATAATGCGCTTTTATTCAGTTGCGCGATTACTGCAGTTTGTAAGATTTCCTGATAAAGACATTGAGGAGAGCTACCAGGTATTCCGCAGCAGGGAGAGAAAAGAGATTGCTCTTCATGACTATTCCGATGGCTACTGCGGTAAAACCAATTTCGGAGATCTTATTCTCGGGCAAAGGCTCGTGATGGTGAACTGGATGCTGGAGGTAACAGCCTGATTTTGTTCAATCTCATTTTTAATGTTTCTCTCCCCAATTTTCTTTTTCTCCGTTGCCATTTTTTCCGTNGTCGTCTCTTCTTCCATTTCAACCGGTAAGGATTTGGTATGCAGAATAGATAAGAAATTGCAGTATTGATTTGAATAAATATGAGAAAATTAGAGCACATACACCTTTAACAACTATTCTTTTAGTAATTCAAACTTCGAAATTAGTTAGGGAATAGATGAGTATATAATATTCTTAGGCCTCATTGGTTATAATAATGAATAAATGGCTAAAATCTCTTGCCTGGAAATTCAGGTCTATAGAAGTTTGCCCGCATTTCTGGCTGATATGATGCATTACTTTTCTTTCTTCTGTACCGGACAAATTGATTCTCATAGTATTTTAATAATATAGTTTTATTCTGTTTGATTGGGCCAACTGGGGATAAAACGTCCAAATCAATCTGGCTGTAGAGCCGGTAAAGGTTAGGGCTCTCAAAAAAAAAAGGCTCAAGCATCTCATGTTGCTTGTATTTCATTCGTTTTTGAATTAATGAATCAAATGTGGATAATTTTTTTAGCTGAATTTATAAATAATTAAAAATAAAATTTTACTTGATCATATTCAGCTCATTTTGACTCTTGGTAATTAAATAATTAAATAAATGAATTATTACACTAATTTTATATTAATTTTTTATATTCTATTTTTAAAAAATGTTAATTTTTATAATTTTTTAAATAATTTGAACTACTTTTGAACCGAAAAGAAATAATCAATTCATGTTATTCAAGTGTTAATTTTAAACCAAAGGAATTTTGAATGATCAGAACACAAACAAACTCAAATTCAACTCGTTTGCATCTTTATACAAGGAGAAATTATTACAATCGAATGAACTGTGTCCGGATTAGATTTGGATGGTGATTTTTTTTTGGTAATATTAGTGGTATTTATGATATTATTAGTGATATTGTGGTGTAATAATACCAAAATGTTACAAATATTATCATGAATACCACCAGTCCTACCTACGCTATCCGAATGCAATATTTTCCTCTATACATGGTCCTCATGTCCATGAAGAAATTCNCAATTTTAAACCAAAGGAATTTTGAATGAGCAGAACACAAACAAACTCAAATTCAACTCGTTTGCATCTCTATACAAGGAGAAATTATTACAATCGGATGAACTGCGCCCGGATTAGATGTGGATGGTGATTTTTTTGGTAATATTAGTGGTATTTATGATAGTATTAGTGATATTGTAGTGTAATAATACCACAATGTTACAAATATTATCATGAATACAACCAGTCCTACCTACGCTATCCGAATGCAATATTTTCCTCTATACATGGTCCTCATGTCCATGAAGAAATTCCTTTTTCCTCATCTACTATTTATTCAATTTATATTTTTTAAGGATATAATAAGACCTAAACGATACAGGTTTAGTTTATAGATACTATTTTCAATACAAGGTGACGAGGTATTTAAAAGAGTTACGCTAGCTAAAGCTGCCTTTAGCCAACAACAGTTCTAACTGAAAGCTCTTCAGCAACTATGCCCACATCTGCTTACTCTCACGTCAAAATCATGAGGCCTAGACCCGTAAGATCGAGGCGCGGCAATGGTGCGGACCGCTGTGGATATGAAGTGCCAAACAGTGCTACATTAATCACCAGAATCAATCCAGCGTCTATTCGGCTTTTTGTAGAAAGATTTATACTTGGAAGGCTTTTAAATACTCGCGCTTTTCTAACAAAATATCCTTTCAATACAGTTAAAATTAGTAGTGCGAATCNCACTCTCACGTCAAAATCAAGAATTTTCAGTTCCAATATAGAGGGCCGAGACCCATAAGATCGAGGCGCGGCAATGGTGCGGACCGCTGTGGATATGAAGTGCCAAACAGTGTTACATTAATCACCAGAATCAATCCAGCGTCTATTCGGCTTTTTGTAGAAAGATTTATACTTCGAAGGCTTTTAAATACTCGCGCTTTTCTAACAAAATATCCTTTCAATACAGTTAAAATTAGTAGTGCGAATCAAATAAGTTTTTTCACAAACATAATTTAAGCTTTCATTAGCTAATTGCAGGGGCAAAATGCACTAAGAATTCCCTTAAAAATTTTTTATGAATAAGATTTCAAATTATCTCATCTGAGAGAGTTCATCTTTTGTCACCTTACCTGGGAAATTGATTCAAAGAAAAAAAGAGACTTATAACATGACTTCCATCGAATCCCTAATAAATTTTTACAAGAATAAGGCCCTGAAATATAGTGGCATGATTAATTATGTGTGGCAAACTTTACCAAAGAAAACTAGGTACGCTATGCTCTGCTCCCTTTGATTACACTCTTGATTAGTCATATGACTTCTTTTCGAGGGCTAGAATCTAGATTATATTAGTTTGTTAAAGTTGATAATGTTACTACTCCAAACAAAAATTCATTTCGAGCAAACACATTTCAAACTAAATTTCTCTGATATGTATATTAATGGACTCTTGATTATCCGAAAATTTACACTGCCTAGGGCAAAGAAGAAGACAGACAGAGAGAGACGTTCTGAACTTTGCTAATAGAGAGAAAACGCTACAGGATTTGATTGCCTCAGATTTTATATAATGAATCCCAACTCTGACCTCTTATTTGGTATTTATAAGTTTGAGTTGGTAAATTCATGGCATTGCATAAATNCAAGTTTTTTCACAAACATAATTTAAGCTTTCATTAGCTAATTGCAGGGGCAAAATGCACAAAGAATTCCCTTAAAATTTTTTTATGAATAAGATTTCAAATTACCTCATCTGAGAGAGTTCATCTTTTGTCACCTTACTTGGAAAATTGATTCAAAGAAAAAAAAAAGACTTTTACCATGACTTCCATCGAATCCCTAATAAATTTTTACAATAATAAGGCCCTGAAATATAGTGGCATGATTAATTATGTGTGGCAAACTTTACCAAAGAAAACTAGGTACGCTATGCTCTGCTCCCTTTGATTACACACTTGTGATTTTCCTAATATTTTTTATGCACTCTAGAATTTAGATTATATTAGTTTGTTGAAGTTGATAATGTTACTACTCCAAACAAAAATTCATTTCGAGCAAACACATTTCAAACTAAATTTCTCTGATATGTATATTAATGGACTCTTGATTATCCGAAAGTTTACACTGCCTAGGGGAAAGAAGAAGACAGACAGAGAGCGACGTTCTGAACTTTGCTAATAGAGAGAAAACGCTACAGGATTTGATTGCCTCAGATTTTATATCATGAATCCCAACTCTGACCTCTTATGGTAAATTCATGGCATTGCATAAATGTTTACATATATGTTTTATAAAACGAAAAATAAATGGTGTGATTCATGGCTTGATAGAGTGCTTCCTGGAACATACATTATACAGAGATAGTGNAAATGTTTACATATATGTTTTATACAACGAAAAATAAATGGTGTGATTCATGGCTTGATAGAGTGCTTCCTGGAACATACATTATACAGAGATAGTGCAGACGTGCAAGGAAAGGGCGAAGTGTGCTGTGGCATGGGGGATTCTAAATTAATGAATAAAACCACCCTCTTTCCACCATGGGGGGCACAAGAAAATAGCCGCTTTTTTTTTCTTAACTATTTGGTAACAACAATTCAAGTATAAAAAAGGGCATTTGATTGCATACCACACATATCTCATGTATTTACCTATTTTACATAAACATCATATTTACATACAAACCACTCAACAGAAAAAATTACTGCTTACGTTCACCGCACGCAGCTAATTAAAATACTTCATCTATCAAAAGTATATGACAGTGGCCCCACTTTGATTTTTTTTTTTTTTTTTTTGTAAAAAATTTCTTATTGGACAAACTGCCCACACAGAATAATCGCTCCAACTCTGTAACATCCCGTGAAAAATTCCACCAAGTTTTTTATCCTAATATGTTATAAGCATAAATATCAAAGTTTAGATGTATATTCATGATAATTGATTGGTTTGTATATAAATTTTCCAAAAATAAATAAAAATAAACTAGTAAATGTATTTTCCAATCAATGAAATATGAATAGCTATTTCAGGTACATTGAATTTCGATTGATCAAGCTTTAAATACACGCTGATATCCTTTTTTAGCCAAAATTTTAATATCTTTATTTAGAATATATATATATCTATCTATCTATCTATATATATATATATATNAGAACACGAAAAAACACATCACTATTCGTTTTTGGTTCGTTTAACCAACCGAACGAAAAAAATTTGTTCACATTTGTCTCATTTACTTTTCGAACGAATCGAACACAAACTCATTGATGAACTAAACACAAACTGTTCACGAACAACGAGCTTTTTTTACAGCCCTAATTGTACATATTAAACCACTTAAGTCTACAAGAGACAATGTAAGCAAATCATGAAGGCATGGAAATTGGTTGTCTGCACACAGGCCTTCCAAGATCTCCTTGCCACAACAGCCTAGGTATGCCATCATAGCCTCATCATAAAATCATTAATAGAGAATTAAAAAATAAAACAAATCAGCAGAATTTGTAAAGCAGCCAATGCATCAGCAGTAGCCTACAGTGGTTCCCAAGTGCCAGTTGAACTGCTCCATGACAAAGAAGTTTCTGTTTGTTCCTTATATCAGTTTAATTATCCTTTTCTTTCTTGCAATTCCTTTTTGTAGGGGCAATTACAAACAAAACACCGGAAACATTGCTATTTACAAATCAAGCACCCTCTATCCCTTTTTTTATTCTTGCAATTCCTTCAAACCAAACTAAGGGCCTCTTTGGGGCAGCTACAGCTTATTGAATAATCCGTTGATAAGCTCATTAAAAATAATCTGTTGATAAGCTAGGTGCAATGATTATTACAAATTTTTTATTTTTTTGGAAAAACCAGATTGCAGCCAGAAAGCTGCCACCGCACCTCCGCACTTAGATAGGTGCGCTGTTTTCAACATTTTGAAAACGAATAAGCCGCCAATACGCAGTTTACCCAAACAGGTCAGATGTGTTTTTAAAACGCCACCACACCAAATAAGCTGCCACAAACAGGCCCGAAGCCTAATATTAACAAGGAATGAGCCCAAACTTCACTCAAACTAGGTAGTTTAAATAAGAAAAAAGATTTAGTGTGCTGCAGCTTTTTATAAAGGTGTTCATAAAGAGAATAACAACCTTCAGAAAGCTATGAAAGAATTATAAAAAAAAATTCAAAAAAAGTCTAACAACAGCTTTCTTACAACAATCAAACACTAGCTAACAAATATAATAGCAAAAACCAACTTCCCATCATAAAAATTACTAAAAAACGACAATGCAATTCCCCATACAGAATTGTGACGTCAGTATGAAACTAAAAGAAAGCAAAAAAGCTAACTTAAACAGACTCTTAAGAGTACCTATAATTTCTTTATTATCACGGCCTTCTCCAACAGCTTGGCTGAAGTTTGGGCAGCTTTAAGTTAAAAACATGCTTGAAGAAGAGTGAAACATCACCACGACTGAAACATCACCATAGCGATAGTAGATAAATAAAAGAAAGGGAAATTAGATACTTACCCCACAATTCCTATGTATTTACATTTCTACACACTAAACTTTACTTTTACATTTATACCACCCAAATCTTGGTGCAAATTGGGCTGGATATATTATAGAGTCAAATAAACCGGGCAATTACATACACCCAATTCTTATGCATTTACATATCTAACATCTAAACTTTTTACATTTATACCGAGCCTTCCATAAATATATGCCAAAAAAAAAAAACATCCAAATACTTCGAAATGGTTGAGCTCCACGTAGATCATCAAAGATGGAACCAGGTTATCTACAGGATGGGTAATTATCCCCTTAAAATTTACAATTTCTCTATATAAATAATAAAATTTACATATATTTCATATGTAATTTAGGCAATTTAGTAATATTGCACCACCTCAACATTTTTTTTTTGCCCAATACTTGAAGAAAATTAGACACGGTGATTTTGCCCACCCAAAAAAATAATGTTGGTTCCTCAACTGTAGGGCATACATCAAGAACTACGATTAAATCTTAATCCTTACAACTATCATGTTCACTGATAAGTTGTTCAGAAATACAAAGTAGAAAGAAATTTTTGTAATGCAATTAGGTAAGCTGAGATCCAAAGCTGAGCACATGTATCAGCCCAAACTCTCACGCATCAAGAAATTATCTTCTTTGGCCTAATAGAAATGGAGATGAAAAATAAAAAATGATAACTTTTTATTAACAAGTTTAAAGTTATAGTGAACCTGAAATTTCCTATTGCTATCCTATAAGATAAGATACCATCTGCTCCTTATTTTTCCTGATCTAAATAGACCTTGGACATTATTGTAGGCTGAGCAGTCTTTGCCAACAAATGGAGAAACATATTAATCATTACGACTAATAATAATGGTAGAAATGCAGATGTAAATAACAAATGATAACTAATTATTGAGTGACAATTTAAAACTAATAGTGAACCTGAAATTTCCTATTGTATAAGTGTCATTTAATATTAATTGCATAAGATGCTCTATGCTTATTCTACGATGAGTAATATCAAGTAAACCAAAGAAGCAGTTCATTTACTAAACCAAAAAAGCAACTAATATACCAAAAACAAAGCAGCACATTACATTCCAAGCTTTTAACTACAAAAGGCATTTGCAAATCATACCCCCTTCGTACTTTTTTCTTTAAAAAAAAAGTACAAAAAGATTGGACTCAGGATGAGACTAAGCAGCTACCGTTCCGACGCACCCCTGACCAATACTTGAGATAAATAGATAAAAGCCATATCATAAATACAAAATGTATACAAATATAGTAAAGTATTAGAAAGAAATGTAAGAAAGGTGAAGAAAAGCCAACATAGATATGATTGATTTATAGTGGATGAAGTATAACTTTTTATTCCAATATTATTCTACTTTAAAGAGCATAAAATGCTCCATTTTTGTATCAATAGAAAAACATCACATGCCCAATTCAGACAACATTAGACCCACACTGAATAATAAATCTACATGTCATGGTATGGACTAGGGGTGTAAACGAGCCGAACACGAGCGAGCCCCTCGTTTATATTTCGAGCTCAAAAAGTGTGTTCGTGTTCGGCTCGTTTGCTTAGCTAGCCGAACACGAGTCATTCACAAATAAAGAGTCGTTTTGACAATCTAATCATGTAGCCATAAGATGTTAAGGATTGGAGCAAGATTTAAAATATCATTTGAATCTAAATTAATAATTTTTATCCTATTTTCTTCATTAATACTTTTAATTGATTATAAATCTTTGTGGGCTTGTAGTCAATTAAACTTTTTTAAAAACACTACTCATCAAAGATATATATATAATTGATTAGTAGTATTCGAGCCAAAATGAGCCGAAAACGAACGAACAAATATTTGTTTGTATTGTTCGTGTTCAGCTCGTTAACTTAGCGAACGAGCCGAACACGACTTGTTCGCAAACAACGAGCGTTTTGGCAGCCCTATAAGTATATCCTAAGTGCACATATGCATGATCTGTATGACTGTATCTGATAATTTTTGTTTGGGATCACCCCCTAACCATAAAGTCTTTATTAAACATACATGATTCAATATTTAATTCTTGACATATTTCATTGAAGTTTTTGTGTGGTATTTTCATATTTAACACATCATCAAAAAATCACATCTTTCCCAAATTCAGCCATTTTGATATCTCAATCACTATATCGTAAGTGCGTTCAATTGATCAGGACTCCAAAATTAAGTTCTTACAAGACAAGATAAAACACCATTTAATAAAATGAAGATATATTTGTAGACCTCCTTCATATCATTCAAAGCACAAATAAAGACTATCAATTTTATTTATCCAACTTAAGACAATTAATGATGGGTATCATTACAAAACTTAATCCTTTAAATAGCCGTCTATAAAAAGTAGTACAACCATGAAATCCTTTTTAGCAAGCATTAATGATGAATTATTCTCATGAATATTAATAGACATTGGCCAATTATTACTTGATTTTACTATTAAAATAAATAAATAAATAAGAGATTTTACTTTGTAAAGATTAATAGATAGCCATCATTTTATTTAAGATGCACCAAATGATTTTGTATAAAATCTGGCTATAGACCAAAATATCAACAAAATACAAAGCCAAAAAACATCATAAGCAAGGAGTAGCATCCAACCAAAAACAACAGCAACAACTCAAACAAATTAAAGGGGAGAATGTTCATAACATTTAAAATGGGCAATTCATCTTTAACCCACTAATAATCATTGGAGTTAGAAAATAGGGATGATCTATGCGATCTGAGGTCATGCTAAACCTCATCTCAATAAGCCTTAGATTATGGCATGAAATATAGGAGAAAATATTGCCTACGTACAAAATATGTACTGACAACGGATGAGATTTTATACGTTGTATGTCTGTAATATTCTCAAAATATAGAGTTTAGCTCAACTCTATCAACAAAAAATGCGTATTTCTGGGAGCTTTTTTTTTCCCTGTAAAGTAAATCACATTTATGAAATGATGTATGATATCTTAAGTCAAAAGTTAATGTAAAAAGTATTACCAACTATAAATAAATTAAAAACAATTAAACTCAAAATGCACTTCATGAATAAGAAGAATTGAAGTCAGCAGCTATCAAGTGATGAAGCTCGGGTTAAATAGAAGGATAAAGAAATAAACGATCTCACGTATCATTTGAGCCACATGTCACTAGTACAAGAACGNATGGACCAAAAGGATTTTCATGCCTCATTCACACCCAATAATAATCCCACAAGAGTCAACAGCTTTACATGACCCATTCATTCTATTTACTGTTTCAGTCCTCATATCTCACTTCTTTGGCATAATAAAACCCAGAACTCAATTCTTTTTAAGTTCATCATATCCATTTGAGCAGCAGCCATATGCTATCTTGCTTTAAAACAAAAGATGAGGTTCATTCTTCATACAAAACTAATCTCCCTTCCCCTTAGTTGTAAAAATACTGTTGAGAAGATTCTCTTATAATGTTTGAAAAAAATAAAAAAGATTCATAGCGAACGAGTCCAGCAACCAAAATCAAGATTCCATGATAACCCTAAAGAACATCTAACAATCCTTCAATGGAACCTTAAAAGGAAAAGTTAATAAAAACATTTATGAAAGCCCTAAATAAATAGAACTTAGGTTTAAAGTACAATCATGAGTCCATGACAACACTAAAAACATTCAAAAACCTAAAAAAAACAGTAAAGGTTAATAAAAGCTCCGGTTGCAGGCACCAATGGAATAGCTAACAGAACATTGTTATAAATTTAGAGGAACAACAACCCTCTAAATAATAGCCATCAACCACAACAAAATTATAAAACAAAAGAAAAAAATTATTAAGCAATCGTTCAATGGAGGATTTCACATCAGAGAGAATTAGGTAAAATACAGTCCTCAATCCTATTAAAAATATAGTACCAAACACCCTCTATTAAAGAAATTTTTCTTATAACTAATACCAAGCCGAGAAAACATATAAACATCTACCATAGTAAAATAGAGATTCACCTAGGTTAAGGATTTCAAAAAGGAAAGGCGGGGACTGCACAAGACCAGTGCAGCGAAGAAGAAAGGAAATGGGGAGCGATTGAGGGAATCAAAAGTATTTAGGGTTTAAGCCAATAGCCAGGTCACTTATTCCTGTAACCACGGTCCACAACATGACATGAGGGTCGATCTCCACCGCCCGCTCTCATAGATATAATTTCAATCCAATCGAGAACCGGTGAATCCGACCTAACACCTGCTTGAAATCTGATCAATAAAGTCGGATGCAAAGATTTGGCTCATAGCCTTGCTCATTCTATTCGATTCAATTTAGATACAAGATCAAATTTGAATCAAATTTAGAACGATTAACGATCTTCGAGCTAATTTCTCAGCCCTGCACCCACCAAGCAACATCGATTATTGCCGCTAATGGGCATATCTTGCATTGCTTTCATTTAATTTCAAATCTGCTTTTATTTTATTCTAAACAAAACGACTTTGAAGTATTACAAATACAAAATATTACTTTTACACTTTCTTTTTCTACAAACCAAACATCCCCTTAATCCTGTTTGAAACCAAACATTCTGAAAAAATTAACAAAAAAAAAAAAAAAAAAAAAAAAAAAAAAAAAAAAAAAAAAAAAAANAAAAAAACTAACAAATACAAAGAAATGCCTACAACTGCAAGCAAAATAAATTTTGAAGATGACAAATAACAATAAAAAAGAAATATATAACAGAGGCGCAAATTAGACTTTGATAACGCTTCTCAACAGTACAGACAAAATCAAACCAGCATTTCTCAAACAACCAATGCTTGGAAGCAACAGTTGCCAACAACAGATTTTCGGCCATCCGAGCTGCTCCATAACTTACCAGGGGATATCAAACATTTCTCATTGAAGAGCCGCATGATTTCAATCATCCTTAGTAGAAAAGATTCACAAACAAGCTTTTAAAGAATGTTTTTCCCTTCATTTTAACAAACAAAACTCTGCTACCAATAGCCACTTAGGGGTTGTTTTGCAACATATTTAGAGTCTGTTTGTATCTTTTAGTAAGTTTAACGTTTCTGTTTTCACATATTTGTAGGTTACAGATAAGTTACAGGGAGGGGTTACAGGGGGTATAGCGCAGATATAACCCCCCAATACCCTCTGAATCACCTCCCTGAGACACAACACTACATATGTCTTACGTACGCAAATTTTTCTCCTAAAACAGACCATAGGTTGCCTGCATGCAGGCCTTCCAAGATATCCATGCCACATCTGCCTAAGCATGTAATCATAGTTCATTAAAATCATTAACAGGGGACTAGAGATATAACTAATGTATCGATCCAAAATCTCAATGCAAAATTCTGTTGGATAACTTCCAGTCAAATACAAAGTCACTCAAACCAAAATTTCAGTAAATTTATAGTTGAACCCAAGATCAATAGTGATACGATATGAACCCAAATTAGTCCGACCATCTAGTTGAAGCACAATAAAAAACTAAGATAATAATAGGAGGCCAAATGATAGCCAAATCTAGCATGAGCTACACAAGCAAATTCAAAATCCTCTTTTTCCTCATTTGAGAAAGGTGTTTTTGAATGTTTTTAAAAAATATAATGCTATGTTGGTAAATATAAAAGTTTAGTTGTGAGATGTGTAAATACATAAGAATAATGTGGTATGCATGTAAATGCCCCATACTGCAAATGCATGGAAGTAGCGGTTGCCATCCGAGCTGCTCCATAACTTAGTGCGGGGAAAAAGCATTCCTCTTTGTACGGCATAACCATCCTTCGGATAAATATTCGCAAGCATGCGTTTACAAAATACTTTACCTATTCCGCTTCCACTCTAAATTCCGACCATATCACTTTTCATGCAAATGCTATATAAATAAGTAAATATCAAGCTTTAGGTATCATATACACAAGCACATGTAAAGAGCACGACGACAAAGACGAAATTAGAAGGTCGCGACGGAAAGCAACGACAATATGAGACACGTACGAAGGTAAAAGAAGCTCATGAGGCAACGGATGATGAGTTAAAAACCTAAAATCCCAAATATCCATCCAGGATTAATAATCTGCTGCTCAAGCCATGGATTTAATGACAACAGAAAAATCATTGGCTAGATTTGAGTAATGTCACCAAAACCTGCGATTAAACCGTCCCTTAGGGTTTACAGGGCAATGTACCCCCCAACCTCACACAAATCTGTGACTGAAATGAAAAGAAATAGGAAAAGAATGGAAAAGCCCGTTTACTTTCACAGAATCCTGTGACCTAACTTCTGAACTTCATTCCGGGGAAGGTTAGGGTTGAAAGTGCTCTAACACCGAGAAAGCAGAAAGCTAAGCTCACTGCACATACAGTTCTTGGAGAGGATCCAAATGCCCGATTAGTTTGAACTCAATTTATAAACGAGGAAATAAAGAACCTGTACGTTTACCGACGCGCGCAAGATATCCTGCATTTTCACAGAATACAAACATAAGAATTATTAAATTTATTTAAAAATACAACAAAATAAAATAATAAATAATTCAAAAAACCTTCACTTAAAATCTGTATAAAATTTTTAAGGATGGTTAAAAGAAAAAATAATTAAATTATTAGATTTAAAATTTCAAGAACTAAAATATATTTATTTAATATTTAAGATGCCTTGTAGATAAAAACTTAAATTATCAATAATTAACTATTATTAAATTTTAGTGAAATATTGTACCTTAAAATTTTGATATAGTTATATACACAATAAAAATTTCAATGAGAAGAACATACATGGAAAAACTTTTTAAGTATAATGGATTAACATTCATATTTCAAAACAAAATAAAACTTTGGATGGTTGATAGGTAAAATCTTTAAAATTTTTGGGAGAATTACATGCAAAGCAAATAGGGCTATCAAAACAGCTCGTGTTCAGCTCATTCGCTAAGTTAATGAGTCAAACACGAACGAAAAATTGTTCCTTCATATTCAGCTCATTTTGGTTAGAAATACTACTCATCATTTATATATATATATATATATATAGTGATGAGTAATATTTTAAAATAATGTAATTCTTACAGTGCTACAAAGAATTATAATAAATTAGAAGTAAAAAATAAGAAAATAAAATAAAAAATTATTAAATTAGATTCAAATTATGTTTTAATTAAAACTATAATTTTTAAATCTTACCCCAACTCTTAACACTCATAGCTACATGCTTACGGTTGCCAAAACAACTCTTGATTCATGAACAGCTCATGCACAGCTAGCTAAGCAAACGAGTCGAACACGAACACAATTTCTTAGTCGAACATGAGCTGAGCCTGGGTTCGCTCATGTTTGACTCTTTTACACTGCTAAAAGCAAAAGGACACGTCATTAGTTGGTTGTGCACACATATTTATCCATCTGATTGCAACCAAACAGGACAAAATCAAAGTCTTAAATAATAATAATAATAACTAGAACCCTAATAATACTATATACACCAAAAATGCCACAACGAATCTCAAATCCATTGAACAACCCACAATGTGTGGGCAAACAGAGCGTCCTACCACCTTACCATTGTCCGAACAGGGAAAAATTCGAACAATCTTCTATTGCAAGATTCTCTAATGGCGGATTGACCAAGATTAACATAGGAGCACCCAAACACGACAAATAAGATGGTTGCGCGGCATATCTCCTCGACTGTCCAACACATACATCGAAGGGCACAATTATTACTCCACCGTTCGTCTTGGACCACTGACGCTAGACCAATCAGCGAGCAGATCAATTTAATAAATGATATACAAATTATAATATAAATATAACATGAAATCCATCTAATCGTATTAAGAATGATTTCCAAAACTATTCACATTTTTGTAATTGTACCAAATACATCTCAATAAATAGGGAGCAAAAATAAGAATAAAGGGACCTTGGACTCACTCTTGAAAAAAGGAATTCCAGACTTGCTCTCCTCTCCTCTCTTTTCATCCATAAGGATCTGTTTGAGGCAGCTTATAAGTGCAAGCATCGTTTTCAAAAACACCGTCGTACTGCTTGGTTCACGCTTTTCGCTAGCTTATCTGAAACTGCGTTTGGGTTTTCGCACTAAACGCAAGTCATGGGTCGACCCCCGCGGCCAGTCCGCGAACTGCAATTCAGAATCAACAACAGCTTATCCTGAAACGCACAAGCTGTCCCAAACGAACCCTTATCTCAAGGAATGATTCACAAATGACAAACAAGTATCCAACCTAAAAAATGGTGTGGCGAGCATGTATAATGCTCCAAATTAGAAGCATGAAAGACTACAAATGAGAAAGCTCCCGAAAAGAAATAGTGCACATGGAACACGATATAAAGTGTCTACGCAACCAGACATGCACACGCAAGTCCAGGGGCTGAAGGCCCAAATGACTCATATTTTGGACCAATTCCAAGTCCTTGGATATTCACTTTCCCACTGCTGAGCTTCCCACTGCGGATTCCCCTAAAGACCAAGAACAGCAAAAGCCCCACAAGCTGTTATGTATGCTGACATCTAAACCTGAGCATATCATCCAGGGAAATAGCCATAGCTAAAGAAATAGAAAAGAAAAAAAATAAATTATATATAAAAAGAAAACCTATGCAACTATATCATTTGTAACTACAGACAAACATGAATCACCCACGGAAAATAAAACACCAAACACTTCTCATAGTTTTTTGGATTTATATGGAGCTTGGACATTATTCTAGGCCAAGCATGCTTTATCAACAAATATAAAAACATACTAACCATTAAAAGTAATAATGATTGAAGAAAAAAGCTAAAAATACGATTGAGAAATTTTTATTGGTAAATAAGAAATGAATATTAAGAGTGAAGCAGAAATTTCATTCAGTAGAAGCAATATTTAATATTATTGGCATAGGATGCTGAACGCTTCTCCTGAGTGATAACATCTTTAAGAAGATACTTTATTGATATTCAGTTAATTAGCGAAGATATTCATAGCAAAAGATTTTTGCCTTTCGCAATGGCATCCTTCAAAATGTCTATACATCCAATAATAAAAAAAAATTATATTAAAATAAAGATAATATTCAGATTTCAATTTAATAGCTCTAAATAGCATGAATCCATCATTCAATAAAATGGAGAACTTGAACTGATATCATGCAGCCTTCAATGGTGAATTTTCTGAAACATCAGCGAGTATTTATGACTCTTCAGACAAAGTCATAATAACGCATATGCAAATATGAATATATTTTTGCGCTTAGATTCCTTCACCAAAGATACAAAAAAGAAGTTGCTGTGGTGTAGTGATCATCACATTAGTCTTACACACTAAAGATCCCCAGTTTGATCCTAGGCAGCAACATCTTTACTCAAGTCATTGCCTGGTCTCAAGCCCCGAATGCGAAAAATGGAGGGTTAAATAAACACAACCAACATAAACTTTTATTGAAAAATCATGAAATTAATCCTTTAAATCATTATGTTCAAATTAAACTTTGGTCATCTAATGATCCGGTTAGAAGAGTAGATGTTTTAGATTTGTCTTATGTAAAGAAAGGTGGTAGAGAGAGGTGAACCTAAAAAGACTGGGCATGTTGTATTAAAAATAATCTTAATTTATTAGAATTAAATGAAAATATGACAATCGAAATGACACAACGGACAAAAAGAACAATATGTGCATCCTTTATAGTTGCCAACAAAATAAAATAGAAATAGCAAATAACAAGATAATCATCATGCTTATCAACCATATGTGCATCCTTTATAGGCGCCAATAAGAGGATCAGAGGGATGCATCAATTATATTTACATCAGAGTTGAATCAGTAACAACAAATCCTACCAGCCAGACTAAAAGATCCTCAAAAAAATTACAGCAAGCAATAACAAAGAGCTAGAACATTGTTACATTTCTACCAATTGCCACTATATTCAGTTCTAAACTCCAAGATAGATCTCCATAATTCAAGTTTTTCCTGAGTTTTTTCTCTAGTCTTATCCACGAGAATAATATCTATATAATTACATTCCATCAAGTTAAAAGTTTAGCTTTTAGTGACCTTTATAATAGATTAGATACTAACGAGTGTAAAATATAAGTAAAAATGAAACAAACAAAGAGAAAAGAAGTTGAGGAGGCTTTCAAAAGTCTACAAGACCTGATGATAATCCCAATTGAAGTGTGAAAATATTTAGGAGAGTTGAGTTTCTTGTCTTACTAAACTCTTTAATATTATTTTAAAAACTAAAAAGATGTCTGAGAGGAGGAAGAGTATTTTGGTCCCCATCTTTAAGAATAAAGGGGATGCACAAGTGTGCCAAAAATAGTAACAATATTAAAAGGCAAATTACCCATTTTTTACAAGAAAACTGTGGCAGGAAATAGTAAGTAAACTTAAATACATTTGGAAATGCAATAAGAACATTTATGTTAAATAAAAAGTAGAACATGCCCCATTACACCACAACAGTTTGAATATATGATTATAGAGAAAAAAATAAGAAGGAAAAGAGAAACAACAAAGTATGCAAAGTGTCATCATCATCATAATCACATCTCCAATAGCCTTATTCCAACTTTTTAGGGTTAACTTTATGAATTCGAATTTTTCACTACGACTGAATTAGTTTGAGTTATTGATCCCATACTTTACAGACCATTCAAACAAGTTTCCATTTTGCCTTATGTCTACCTCTTTTCCTTCCTAATCCATCAACAATAACTTTATGAATCCAATTAGTATGTGCATTTTCTACTCTTTATTGTACACATTAAACCACTTGAAAACAATAACAAACCTTAGAAGAAAATCATCAAAGCATGGACACCGGTTGCCTGCACACAGACTATCCAAAATCTACTTGCCAAATATTACTGGGCATATCATCATCGCCTCTTTAAGAAAAAAAATTGAGCAGATCTAGAGACATGACCGATATGAAGGCTATTAAAACATTAACCGCATCAGCAGTTGCCTACAGTTGTTCTTAACAGCCATCTGAGCTGGCTCCATGACAGAGTAGTTCCCTTATCTATAAAATCAGGATCAATAGAAAAGGAAAACATTCCCCAAAAGAACTCTCAAATTTGACTAAGATAAGAGCAATATTTTGTTCCCCCAACCACCAAGAACACACCATATACTTCTCATATTTTTTTCGATCTATGTAGTTTGGACATTATTGGCCAAGCATGCTTTATCAACAAATATTAAAACATACTAACCATCATGAGTAATAATGATTAAAGAAAAGCAGATGAAAATAAGATTGATATTATCATTGGCATAGCTTGCTGTAGGCTTTTCCTGAGTAATAACATCTTTAAGATCTCATAGCAAACCAAAGAAATTCATTTACAAACTAACTCTTCAGACAAAGTAATAATAATGCATCTGCAAATATGAATATACTCCTTAGATTTATTCCCCAAAAAATAAAAGAAAAGTTGCTGTGGTGTAGTGGTTATCACATTAGCCATATACACTAACTGTCCCCAGTTTGCTCCTAGGCAGCAACATTTTTATTGAAGTCATTGTTGGGTCTAAACCCCTGATAGAAAAATGGAGGGTTAAGTAAACACAGCCAACATAAAATTTTGCGAAAAAATTATGACATTAATCCTTTAAATCATTGTGTTCAAATTAAACTTCGACCATCTAATGAGCCAGTTAGGAGAGTAGATGTTTTAGATTTGTTTTATGTAAAGAAATGAGGTAGAGAGGGGTAAACATAAAAAAACTTGGACATGTTGTATTAAAAATAATCTTAATTTATTAGAATTAAATGAAAATATGACACTCAATCCGATACAATGGAAAAAAAGAACAACATGTGCATCCTTTATAGGTGCCAATAAAATAAAATAACCATAACAAATAACAAGATAATCATCATGCTCAACAACCATATGTGCATCCTTTATAGTTGCCAATAAGGGGATCAGAGGATGCATCAACCATATTTATATCAGATTTAAATCAGTAACAAGTCCGAGCAGCCGGACTAAAAGATCCTCAGAAAAATTACAGCAAGCAATAATTGTATTAAAATAATCTTAATTTATTAGAATTAAATGAAAATATGACACTCAATCCGACACAATGGAGAAAAAGAACAATATGTGCATCCTTTATAGGTGCCAATAAAATAAAATAACCAGAATAAATAACAAGATAATCGCCATGCTCAACAACCATAAGTGCATCCTTTATAGTTGCCAATAAGGGGATCAGAGGAATGCATCAATAACAAGTCCGAGCAGCCAGACCAAAAGATCCTCAGAAAAATTACAGCAAGCAATAACAAAGAGCTAGGACATTGTTACATTTCTACCAAGTGCCAAGATAGTCCCCTGACTGTATTCAGTTTTAGTTCTACCCAAACGAAGGCCTTTATACTCCAAAGTAGACCACCATAATTCAAGTTTTTAATGAGCTTTTTCTCATCTTATCTACGAGAAGGATATCTATATAATTAAATTCCACCACGTTAGAAATTCTGCTTTTAGTGACCTTTATAATATATTAGATACTATGAAAAATATATGTATAAACTAGTCAAACAAAGAGAAAAGAAAGTAAAGATTTAACTCAAGTAAAGTGTATTAAAAATGAAGATCAAAAAGTACTTTTCTTAGAAAAAAATTCAAAGCAGGTGGGTGAGTTATTTTGATAAACTTCTTAATGAAGTTTCGAAAAAAACGATCGAACTTAGTGATTTTAATACGGTGAATAATAAAATATTTTATTTTTACCGTCGCATTAGTAATAAAGAAGTTGATGAGGCTTAAGTAAAACCAAGGGTGGAAAGTCTGCAGGAACTCATGATATCACAATTGAATTGTGAAAATATTTTGGAGACTTGGGAGTTTATTGGCCTACTGAACTCATTATTTTAAAAACTAAAAAGATGCCTGAGTGGAGGAAGTGTATTTTAGTCCCCATTTTTAAGAATAAATGGGATGCACAAGAGTGTGCCAATTATAGAGAAATTAAGTTGGTGTGTCATCCTTTAAATTTATTGGAGAGGGTAATTGAATATAGATTAAGACGTACTACAAAGATTTCTCATAATCAATTTGGATTAATGCCAGGCAGATCTACTATGGAAGAATATACATTGATTGAGAGGTTCGATGGAGAAGTTCAGAGATAATAAGGAGGATATGCATATGATTTTTATTGATTTAGAAAAAGCTTCTAATAACTTTCCAATAGATATCCTTTGGAGTGTTCTTGAGAAGAAAGGTGGTGATATGACTTATATTCAAGTCATTAAAGAAATGTATACAGCACAGGTACTTGTATTCGAACAAAAGGAGGATTGGCCAAATATTTTCCTATTTCCTCTGGTTTACATCATGGATCGGTTTTAAGCTCATATCTTTTTTTTTACAACAAATGGAGCATAATTTAAAAAAACAAAAAAAGACAAAAGGAGCAAAGACTCTACTAAGCTTTATGAACAAGCAATCCCTCTGATGGATGCTCTGAAAATCAAAAATATGAATTGAGAAAACAGTCACAAACCAGGGATTTGCATTGCAACAAAAACATAAATAGGTCCAACTAAAAATCTTTGTAGCTTCACACGTCAGTAGCAGTATCCAATTAGCTGAAAGCCATCATAGGAAAACATTGCAGCATTCAATATCAAAGAGATGTGGCATGGTTACGTTTCTATTTGTTACAACAAAAGGAGCAAAGACTCTAGTAAGCTTTATGAACAAACACTCCATCTGATGAATGCTCTGAAAATCAAAAATATGAATTGAGAAAGCAATCACTGTATTAGCCACCACAAGCTAGGGATTTCCATTTCAACAAAAACACAAATAGGCCCAACTAAATATCTTTGTAGCTTCACACGTCAGGTGTAGTATCTAGTTCGCTGAAAGACATCAGAAGAATCACCAAAAAACAAACAATAATAGTTAATAAGGGAAGAGCCTCAGAATTGCCCAATTTATACAAGAATACTGTCGCAGGATATAGTAAGTAAAATTAAATACAGTTGATGCTATAAGAATGTTTATATAAAATAAAAAGTAGAACATGCCCCATTACACCACCACAGTTTGGATATATGATTAAAGAGAAAGGAATAAAAAGGAAAAGAGGAACAACAAAGGATGCATCATCATCGTAATCACATTTCAAATATCCTTATTCCAACTTTTAGGGTCAACTTTATGAACTCAAATTTTTCACTACTACTGAATTAGTTCGAGGTATTGATCCCATACTTTACAGACCATTCAAACAACTTTCCATGTTGCATTATGTCTACCTCTTTTCCTTCCTAGCCCATCAACAAAAATTTTATGAATCCAATTAGTTTGTGCATTTCTTACTCTTTATTGTACATATTAAACCGCTTAAAGCCAATAACAAACTTTGGAGAAAATCATCGAGGCATGAAAATCAGTTGCCTGCACCCAGACATTCCAAAATCTACTCGCCAAATCCTCTTGGGCATATCATCATCGCCTCTTTAAAACAAAAATTGAACAGATCTAGAGACATAACCAATATGAAGGCTATTAAAACATTAACGCAGCACCAGTTGCCTACAGTTGTTCCCAACAGCCCCTGAGCTGGCTCCACGGCAGAGAAGTTCCCTTATCAATAAAATCAGGATCAATATAAAAGGAAAAGTATTCTCGAATTTGCTTTAAGATAAGAACAATATTTGGTTCCCCCACTCTCCAACAGAAAACTCATATGAAGTCCTTCAAAAATTAAAAACACTTGAATGTAAACCCGAAGGAATGATTAATCACCCAACCACTTTACATATTGTCTCAGTCAGGCATCTTCCACCAGAAAAATGAGAACAAGCAAACCAAGTTGAAAGAAAAGCCACACAATCAATGAAAGAGAGTGATTGACACAAAATAGGATAAATAAATAATAATAATAAAACACACTAAAAGAAAAGAGTGAGGAACTAAGAATACTTCGAAAAAGAGATTACAGCCATACAAATTTACAGATCACATAACAGGATTACAATTTTTTTTTTTTCTCTTTGCCTGATCCAACAAATAACAAAAAAGCCTGCAAGCCAAGTAAATCTCAAAGATCCAAAACAACATGAAAGAGAAATTACAACAGAGGCTCAGATCAGCCTCAATCAATCACCAAAAAGGGGCCTCCAATACCATAGAAAAAATCAATCAAGCAATACTCAAACTACCAAATTGTGGAAGCAACGGTTGCCGAAAACAAATTTCAGTGTCCGTTCAAGCTGCTCCAAACTTAGCACGTGATAAAAGCATCAATTTGAACGGCACAGCGATTTTATTCATCCTGCACAGAAACAGTTACAAGCATGCTTCCAAGGATTGTGAATCCCCTTTATTTTAACTCAAAGTAGCAAAACCCAAAACATTTATAAGCAAGCTTTCAAAGATTGTGAATCCCCTTCATTTTAAGTCAAGTAGGATTTAGTAAATCCATCTAAAGCAAAACCCGTCAACAGTGATCCCGAAAGCCACCAGAGCTTCTCCATCACTTTAGTAAAGTAAAACTGAGTTGAGTCTTGTAAAATTCATTCCTCTCTGAATTAACTATCAGATTTAACCAACCCTCGCACAAATACTCATAATCAAGCATTAGTAACTGGCAAGTTATGTTCTCCCGTAATTTAAAATTTCTTCCAAACAAAGGAATTGAGAAAACCAAGATTTTCACTCATCACAGCCACCATAACCATCACTATACTGGTTACGGATAAAAAAAAGAGAAGGGGCTGTTACATACATACCATCCAATTTCTATATATTTATATATCTAACACCAAAACTTTACTTTTTACATTTATACAACCCAAATCATTCATATCACATAAAAAATACCACCATTTTCACTTTAAAAAGTGAAATGCAACTTTTCAAGCATAAGGAGGCACCAATGCCAAATCAAAAGATGCAGGCACGGGATCTAAAGGAAATCATAACGTTCATTATGACATAATAAGGCACAAGGCACGGGATCTAAAGGAAATCATAAAGTTCAGAAATCCTTGAACCGAACCATGGATTTTCACTCTTTGTGACTGCAGACCTCTCCTCTCCACTCATCCCATAACATAACAAAAAGCTAGAGCTCCCAATAAAGCTTATAGTCAAGAACCACGATCAAATCAGTTAATGCTTATAGATATCATGTTCTCTCAATAGTTATTCAAAAGTTCAAGATTTGCTGCAATTTGTAAAAGAGCATCATGTGTAGCAGCCCAAAGTCTCATCCATTACGATATTGTCTGTTTGGGCCTTAATGGCATAAATTTTGTCCCATTGGTACAACTTCCAACGACATCACCCATCCTGAAAATGCTCTCACACGAGTATCTTTACCTTTGGAGTTTTGGATGAAATTCCACCAAAAGGAGCCTCGATATTGAAGAGTTTAGCTTCTTTCAACTTAAGGGGCTTCACAACATGTTATCTAGGCAATTAGTCATTGCTTAAAGGAAAATAAAAAAAGAGGAAAATTAACATACATCCACATAATTTTTACATATTTACATATCTAAAAAATATAATTTAACTCTTCTGTTTCTAACACTTGGGTGACATGAACCCAATGTATGAAAATGTGTATTTCACTTGTAAAAGTTAGTAATGGTGATACTTTTGACATGATGTTAAAATTCGAATGCTATGCATGTGAAAATGAATATTAAGGTGTCAAGTATATAGATATGCTTGATGAAACTTTCTTTTGTAAGTATATTGTCATACAACAACAACAACAACAACAAGCCTTTTATCCCACTAAGTGGGGTCGGTTACATGAATCATTTTTCTCCATTGCGTCCTATTGAGTATCAAATTTTCTTTTGATTCTAATAAATTAAGATCATTTTTTATATAATATGCCCAAGTCTTCTAGGTCTACCTCTGCTTTTCTTATCATAAGTCGAATCTAAAACATTTACTCTCCTAACTGGATCATCAGATGGTCGATGGCTAATGTGACCAAATCATCTAAGATGACTCTCTCTAATTTTTTCCACCATTGGAGCTACACCAATACTGTCACGGATATATTCATTTCGCATTTTGTTTCTAAGTATAAAGCCACTCATCCACCAAGGCATTCTCATCTCGACAACACTTAACATAGTTTTATGCTTCTCTTTTAAATGACAACATTTTGTGCCATAAATCATTGCAGGTCTCACCACCATCTTATAAAATTTTCCTTCCAATCTAAGTGGTACTATTCTATCAAACCATAAGCCGGAAGCATTCTTCCACTTCAACCATCCAACATAAATTCTATTAATAACATCCCCATCTATATCACCACCACTTTTAACAATAGACCCAAGAAATCTAAAGCGTTCACAACTTTTAATAATTTGATCACTCATAGAAACAGCTCTGTCACTAGAACAACTGCTACTAAAATTATATTCTGTGTATTCAGTTTTAGTTCTACTCAAACAAGACCTTCAGACACCAAAGTAGACCTCCATAACTTAAGTTTTTCCTGAGCTCTTTCTCTAGTCGTATCCACAAGACCAATACAACAAAGTACATCCTCCTGTAAACGTCCCGTAAGAGCATCCATAACGAAAGCAAAAAGATATGAGTTTAAAGGCGGTCCCTGATGTAATTCAATTAAATTAGAAATTATCATCTGAGAAGATAAGATACCATTTGCTTCTTAGTTTTCAAGATCTAAATCGAGTTTGGAGATTATTGTAGGCCGCTCGCATGCTTTACCAAAAAAGCAAAAAACATATTAATCATTACAACTAATAATGATATTAGAAATGGAGACGAAAATAAAAAATGATAACATTGTATTGATTAAAATGTTAATAATAATAGCGAAGCACAAATTTACTGTTGTACAAGTGTCATTTAATATTAATGGCATTGCATGCTCTATACTTACTCTATGCATGCATGAATCATCATGAGTAATACAATCTTAAGGCCTCACAATAACCAAAGAAGCAGCTCATTTATTAAGCCAGAGAAGCAGATAATATGCTAAATCAAAGAAGCAGCTCATGTACTAAACCGGAGAAGCATATAATATACAAAACCAACGCAGCTGATTATATTTCAGAGTTAATTCCAATAGGCATTTGAAAATCATATGACAGTTCCTTAGCACTTCGCAGTCAGCGATTTCTGCTTTTGTCATGGCATGCTCTTAAAGGCAACACATCCACTTAAATAAATGAATAAGTTGATGCAGCATTAATAAATTTCATCAATTGGCACGAATCTCAAGGCAATTTTTAGCAAAAGATTTTCTGATTCAAATTAAAAATCATTCAGAGCTTTAATTTCAGGAAACTCGGTCAAACTGACCATGCAACAAAAAGAACCCAATGATACCAAAATTGGTTGAATCCGACAAAACCACCAACAATAATTTCCAACCAAGAATAATATCAACCATTATACTCAGAATAAAGTGACTTTTTTCATACTCCTCAAATGTCCTTTACATTGTGCATGAACAAGTGTTGTGCCTCCAGCAAGAATCTTTCGGCACGCCAAAAAAGCATATAACAACAAAAATAACACCATTTTAACTTTTGGAAATGAAAAACACCTTCTCATGCATAGGTAAGTATGTAAAACTTGAATTACGCCGGCACTTCATAAGACATTATTTGGCACAAGGTTGACAGTTTTTTTACTGCAGAGCTTTCCTCTGCTGATCCCAAACACCACAAAATGCTCGAGCTCCGCGTAGGGCATGCAGCGAAAAACTACAATCAAATCAATTAATCCTAATAAATATCATGTTCTCTCAATATTTGTTCAAAAGTTCAAGAATTGCGGCAATTTGTAAAAAGACATCCAAAGCTGAGAATGTGTAATGGCCAAACCCTCCCCATTGAGATATTCCCAACGGCCGCAATTTTGTTCCATTGCAGTAACTCCCTAGGAGGTCATCCATCCTGAGAATGCTCCCATAGCAAAAACCATTTAGGGGTTTAGGGTTTAGGGTTTAGAGGACATTTAGAGGGTGTTTGGCTGCAACCCAAAAAAACTGCCTTCCTATATTAGCATCCACAAACTAGAGATTTGCATTGAAACAACAATATAAACGAGTCCAAATCACCTAGGTGGATTTGCATCAGATCACGTAAGTTTCACCATGTTTCATTCTTTGTTTTTTTTATGTGATTTTGTTCGGATTTGCATCGGATCACGTAAATTGCACCATGTTCTTTTACCAAATGATTTACTATAATAGCATTGAGCTCATGGATCCACTAGCTTCTGGAAGTGAAGGAGAGAGGGTATTTATAAGTCCATAATTACTCAACATCTCTATAGACAACTTCCAAGAAGTTTTGTCAAATTAAAATTAGAAAATTTGCCAATTGAATGTTATATGTATGGTTTCTAATATTATGTATGGTCAGTTCAAATTCTAAAAAATTTTGTATTGATCAGAATTATAACTGCTAATTGTTTGTATGTATCCAAAAAGCATTTTCTGGCTTAAAGTTGCACCAAATCTCTCCATAACATCTGCACAATGGCTAAACAACCATTAGTTTCCAATAGGGCTGTCAAAACGGCTCGTTGTTCGCGAACAGCTCGTGCTCGGCTCGTTCGCTAAGTTAAAGAGCCGAACACGAACAACACAAATAAATATTTGATCGTTCGTGTTCAACTCATTTTAGCTCGAAATAATACCAATCAATTATATATATATATATATCTTTGATAAGTAGTATTTTTTAATAATTTAATTGACTATAAGGCTACAAAGATTTATAATCAATTAAAAGTATTAATGAAGAAAATATAATAAAAANTATATTTAAATAATTTAATTGACTACAAAGCTGCAAAGATTTATAATCAATTAAAAGTATTAATGAAGAAAATATATTAAAAATTATTAAATTATATTCAAATGATGTTTTAAATCTTACCCCAATCCTTAATATTTTATGGCTACGTGATTAGGGTTGTCAAAATGACTCTTTGTTCGTGAACAGCTCGTGTTCGGCTTGCTAAACAAACGAGCCGAACACGAACACACTTTTTGAGCTCGAAATATAAACGAGCTTCGGCTCGTTTACACCCCTAGTTTACAATGATCAATGATGCATCAAATTGTATCTTTGATTTCCAATCTTATATATAATAATGAAAAAACTGTTTAGTTAATTAAGCCTGATGAAAGTATTCTGATGAGGCTTTTAGGGATAAAAATTCAGAAGATTCAAAACATAGATACACTCTCAAAAATAGAATTTATTTTTCTGCTTCTGCAGTATCGAATATATTGCCAAGACAGTTTGTTACAAACAACATTATTTAACAAGCGCAGAATGGTCAT
Source organism: Phalaenopsis hybrid cultivar (assembly GCA_002079205.1). Taxonomy (NCBI): domain Eukaryota; kingdom Viridiplantae; phylum Streptophyta; class Magnoliopsida; order Asparagales; family Orchidaceae; genus Phalaenopsis; species Phalaenopsis hybrid cultivar. The sequence continues at coordinate 67,037 of JXCR01144531.1, forward strand.
TTAGTCACAAACAGCTGTAAATCATCTGTTCTCAAATAGTTGCCCCAAATAGCCAGCCAGTTTATCAGGAAAAGCTGTTGATCTAGACAAGTTGGATAAGCTGCACCTGCCCAAAACAAACCCTAAATATCTCTCTACAGCTTCACAAGTTACGTGTCGTATCGAATTTACAGAAAGACAGCATAAGACAAATCACCAAATAATAAAAATATTAAAAGGTAAGAAACTCAAAATTGTTGAGTTTATACAAGGATACAATAGTAGAGTATTGAAAGTTAACCTGAATGCATTTAGTAATGCTATAAGATGGTTCATTATGCCAAAATAGATGTAGAGCATGCACCATTATAACATTATAGTTCAGATATATGATTAAAGAGAAAAGGCATAAGGAAAAGAGGAACAATAAAGTTTGCAAAAGTATCATCCCATCATCACATTACCATTACCCTTATTCCAACTTTTTAGGATCAACTTTAAGAATTTGAATTTGAAATTTACTACTATCTAATTAATCTGAGGTATTAATCCTATACTTAACAACCCATTTCGAAAAAAATTTCCATGTTAACTTGGGTTGACCTCTTTTCCATCTTAATTCATCAACACTAATTTTATGCATCCATTTAGTAGGTGCATTTCACTCTGTTCATTATACACATTAAACCACTAAAGTCCACAACAAAACAAAAAAGTATCATCTCATCATCTCATCATCACATTACCATTAGCCTTATTCCAACTTTTTAGGGTCAACTTTATGAATTTGTCATTTACTACCATCAAATTAATCTGAGGATTTAATCCTATACTTAACAACCCATTTCGAAAAAATTTCTATGCTACCTTGGGTAATTCATCAACACTAATTTTATGCATCCATTTAGTAGGTGCATTTCCAACAGTTCATTATACACATTAAACCACTGAAGTCCATAACAAAACACAGAAGAAAATCATCACGGCATGGCCGCTAGCTGCCTGCATGCAGACCTTCCAAAATCACCTTGCCGCATCTTCTTGGAAGTATCATCACAGCCTCATAAAAGAAAATGAACAGTGATCTAGAAAAATAATTCCCCAAAGAAAACCTCATAATATTTTATTATCACTATCTCCTGATCTATAAAGTTAGGATCGATTGCAAAAAAAACCTCAGAATTGGCAAATATAAGAAAAATATTTGGTTCCCCCACTCTCCACCAGAAACCTTACAAGGAAATCCTTCACAAAATTTATATGAAAGGATCATTTGGTGAATTTAAGTTGGAAACAAAATTCTAACAACAGTAAATTTCAACCTCAAAATTTAAAATCCCTCGGACATGAACCCCAAGAAATGATCAATCATCAAACATTTTACATTATTGCCTCGTCCACGTGTCTTCCACCAGATAAATTACTCTGAAACCACCGGTAACTATGTTTAAAAGGGGCCAATTACATACGTAAAACTCCAAATATTGCTATTTTAAAAATTTTGAAACCCATAAAGCATCGGAGCAATCTAACCAAAACAAAAAAACATAATTTTTTGGCCTTAAATAGCATCCCAAAATTAAGGTCAAGCTGCTTTTTTCCAGGAATAATAAAACTACCAGGCGACTGAACTACTCTGGAGATAAAATCATATCTATGCTAATTAAGAAATCAAAAGAAAAAAACTTGACTTGCAAGCAAATTAAAGTATAAGAAAGTTATGATGAGAACCCAAAAAGTGGAGCAATCTAATAAAACAGAAAAAAAAAAAAAAAGAACATGCAAACCAAGTTCAAAGAGAGGCCTCAATCAAAGATAGAGTGATTGCAACAAAATAGTAAAAATAAATAATACAAAAAAATACACACTTCAAAGAAAAAAAAGATAAGAATAATTCATAAAAAAGATAAAATCCATAGAAATTTACATATCGCATGACAGGAGTACCATTTTTTCTTTTTCTTTTTAACTTTTTTGCTTGCAATCGAACAGGGAAAAAACAAAAAATGTCTGCAGGCCAAAAAAAAGAACGAAATTACAGTGGCAACTCAGATTGCCCTCAATCAAGCGACCACTTCTCAAACTACAAATGCATAAAGCAACGGTTGCCGACAACAAATTTTAGCAGCCATCCGAACTGCTCAATACTAGCAGGTGATACAAAGCGTTCCTCTTCGGAAGGCACCATGAATTTTACCATTCTTTCTAGAAATATTAACAAGCAAGTTTTCAAAGAATCTGATTCCATTTCAACTTAAAAAAAATTTTGTAAATTCTGTAAATTTTGGATTTAATAAATCCTAAGATGATTAAATCCTGAAAACAACTTACTATCAGATAAATCAAACCTAATTAAATTTTGTTAAAATATGAATTTAAAATAACAATATAAACTATGTAATTATTGAGTCTAATTAGATTTTAATTTAAATTTTTTCTTCTAATTATATCCATCAATAATAATATATGCTTTTCAATAAGTATTAAATAATTACATATAAAATAATCTAATTATAGTTAATTTGATATTATACCAATTATTTATTAATCAACTAAATTATTTAAATTAACCTAACCGAATTAGATTAAAACACAAACCTATCTAACCCTTCCCCTCTGCCCGAAACCCTCGCCTACATCATTACCCCTCCAGGTTTCGCCCGAAGACCCCATTCCCAGTCTGCCTGAAACTCTAGCCTATGTCCCTCCCCCTCATGATTTCTGCCCAAAACCATCCCTTTTGAGGCCACACAGTCCCAATTAGAGCTCATTGGGAAGGTAATGATGGGATCACGATGTACAGAGACCCAAAACTCTCATCTTTCTCCTTTCGCTCAGCTCCAACCTAAAACCGTTGAGGAAGATAACTGCACATGTTTCGTGCATTCCAACAAAGGCGGACCTAGGCTGGGTCCAGAGGGGAAGGCAACAACCCCCATGAATTTTAGAGTTTAAACTAAAGAGAGTGGCACTAGCCACTTCGGCTCTTCCATAAACCGGCAGCGAAATCTTAACGGAGCACAAAGACAAGGTGGGGGTTAAAAGATGGAAAGGTGCGATGAAGGAAGAGAAGACCATGGCCACTGTGATGATTGGTAGTGTGGTGACGTAGTTAATGAAAGAGCTGACGGATAACTTACTCATGTCGGTGGAGTAACTAATTATGAATTACTTACACCATATGCTCTAATTTGATAAGATTAAAAAATTTAATATTTTATATTGAGAAAATGATAACTACTCCATTGGTACATATCCTAGTATATTTACACTTAACATTTTTGTTATTCTTGTGTTTATAATGCATGGGAAAAATTTTGACAAATGACCATTAAAAAAAAGGAAGGTTTATTTACATACCTCTCAATTCTAATGTATTTACATATCTAACACCTAAACTATAATTTTTACATACAAGCCACCTTATATATGCAGGGAATAGTGTATTTGACTTTTTAAAAATTAAAATAGCCGTAATTTTCATGTGATATGAAAGATTTCAGTGGTATAAATGTGTTAGATATGTAAATATATAAGGATCGGGTGATATGAAAAGGATTATTATTTTGTGACCAAAAAGAATCATTTGAATCAATTAATCAAGGAATTTTTTTTAAAACTCTTTGATTTCCTTGAGAATCATAATGAAAAAGTGAAAAAAATTTGCCCTCCAAAGGTACTGATTTCCAGATTTATTAAATCTACAGAATAATGCATTAGTAAATCCGAAATTTACAGCAAAAAACTGTGAAATTCAGATTTATCAAATTTGCGGAGATTTAGTTTAAATCCAGGTTAAATCCTGCTCTAAATCCGTTACAATACAGCTCCTTGAAGATGTCATATTTGTTGTTTGGAAGGATTTAGGATGAATTCTGCTTAAATCCCACTCAAATCCTGCTACCAATAGCCCCTTAGGATTTTCAGGGTAAAGTGCTCAAATCCTGCTAACAATAGCCCCTATAGGATTTTCTGGGTAAAGTGCTCTCCTTAATGCTAATTTGCATCTAAAATCAATATAGAGAATCAAAAAGGAATGTAAGAACTTTTGTTTCCTGCCACTCAAATTCCCAAACATGGCCTTGGGGATTGTACCCCAATTTCATTCTGAAATGACTGAAAGCGCCTAACATTGTGCAAAAGGAGGCAGGAATTTTAGTAGGCTGAAGAGTTGAGAAAGGGATTTAAGTAACCAGCAGACTTTCTATAAATATTTAGCTATTAAAGTTGCAAATCCATAAAAATTCAATGGTACGAATGTTAATACACAATAAATAAAATATAAAAGGGTCAACAGGTGGAATAAATATAGAAATATTCCTCCCCTAAAATTGGCATACCTTTCTCATGCATGCTGAATAATGCAAGATTGACGACATAGTACACAATTATTATTATTATCATTATTATTCTGGGCACTAATCTGCATTTTGTATGCTTTTGCACAAATTCTGCAGGTAATGAACAAAGGGACTTGCGATCCATCGCTCAATGATCGGAGAAAAATTCCTTCTCTATAACAAGTTCAAGTCTTGAAACTGATACACCATCAACAAATTCTAATCATCCTGCATGAATCTTGAGGCATGACACGGATCTCGGGACAAGAGCAAACAATATTCAAATCATGATAAAAAATAATCCAGAACTCCGATTTCAACAAAGTTACAATCAAACTGACCGGCTCGATGAGATGGACCCAATGATATCCAATTAGTGCAATCTGAGTCAAATCAAGCTCAGATCAAATCATTAAACCACACTTGAAAGTTTTATGGGCATATTTTGAAGGTCAAATGAATGTCGAATCTAACAAGCCTATAGACGAATCGAGCGTCTCGACAAGATGAATGCAATGAGCCCAAGATCGCTCAATTCCGACATCATTAAGGCACTCAAATGTCCATCAAACGCAGTCTGATCGAAGGAAGCTCTTTGGACCGTCCAATCAAAATAGTTCATATCATTAATTGCACCCAGAACACTATAAATAGAGCTCCGCCCCTCTCATGAAGGCGGAAGAGAGCTTGAAGTTTTGAGAAGTTGAAGTCCAGCATCGCTCCAATCACAGTTGACCACCGCTGATCGTCGTCGACCACCACCTGTCGGCCTCTACCGATTGCCAACGGTGGCCGCCAACTTACAAGTTTATTTGTGCACTGNCCCGCCCCTCTCATGAAGGCGGAAGAGAGCTTGAAGCCTGAAGAAGGGCTTGAAGTTTTAAGAAGCTAAAGTCCAGCATTGCTGCAATCACAGTTGACCACCGCCGATCGTCGTCGACCACCACCTATCGGCCTCTACCGATTGCCAACGGTGGCCGCCAACTTACAAGTTTATTCGTGCACTGACATTGTAACTTAAAAAAGTGTTTAATCATTTCCCGCCTGTGGGACGAGGGACTGTAATGTAATATCCAGTTTATAGTGGATTTCTTCAGCTGGGCTATGCCCCGTGGGTTTTCCACGTAAAATTTTTGTTGTCACTACTGGTTGTTTTCTTTTATTTGAGTGTGTTCAATTCTCGTGCATTGTTAAAACGATAATCCATTACTCTACCGCTGCGAATTTTTTAACGTGCATCAATACTTTTTTCTGCACATACGTACAAAGTATGCAAGATTTTCTCATTATTTATGTGATTCTGCACAAATCAACCTACATCCACCGGGAGGGGTTATTCCACTATCTATAGGTGCAGATAAAAAAAAATGATTGAAATAAGGTTACAACTCTATACTCTAAAATCAACTCTAATATCTCCTATAAATAAGTGAGGATATAAGCACCCTAACATAAACTGAAAATGACCAATCAACCCCTAAAACAAACAAAGCCTCTAATACAATAATATTTGGTTATCTATCACCCATCGTTCAAAAAACAATAAATAAAAAGAAACAAAATGATTTAGAAACATAATGTCAAATCAGAAATCAACTCCATCCAAGAATGAACTTCATAAGAGCAATGCTACTTAAAAAATATATATACTTTTAGATCACTCTTAGGTCACAAAGCCAAGGAGCCAACTTATAGACAAACATTAACCAGAACACAGAAACAGTTAGAGATTTCTAATGAAAGTGAAATGTGCGGAGGAACTAAAATGGACATATGACACGTATATTAAACCATTTGAGTTTAAAAAAAGCCATGAAATTAATGACAGAGAGTGTTCAAGACAAAATAAAATAAATAAATAATAATAACAAACTCCAGCGTTCAAAACAGAGCTGAAAATACTTCATTAAGGTGATTAAAGCCAAAATAAATTGACAGAACAAATAATAGGATTACAAAAACTGGATTTAATTTAGGGGCAATTTCCCCAGCGACAAAAGGAGTGCCCTGTATTTCTTTTGCAGGAGTTCTGGAAATCTTAATATTACGCAATTTAAAATTATAACACATTTGTAATTTGTCTTCAATTCAATTTTAATGTATTAGGAATTTGCCAGATGAGCGACTTCTAAATACATCTTGTGTAAAATGTCGCCATTGAAGCCACCACCCACCATTTTCATTCATTGGTAGGGTGGCATATAAGCAAAATTTGAAGTTTCGATGTTAGATACGTAAATGCATAGGAATTGAGTGGTTTGTATGTCTAACTTCCAAAAGACAATAACCATTAAAACGAACATGATAACCATTCATGCTTAACAACCATCTGTGCCACCTTTATAGTTTCCGAAAAGCAAAGCAGTCGAATCCATCAACTATGATTACATCATCAGATTGGAATCAGCAACACTAAATCCTATCCTACAAGATCTTCGAAAAACATTGCAGCATTCAACATCAAACTCATGTGACATGGTTACGTATCTATTTGTTACAACAAAAGGAGCAAAGACTCTGATAAGCTTTATGAACAAGAAATCCCTCTGCGGATCCTGTGAAAAACAAAAATAAGAATTGAGAAAACAGTCTTGTTGTACTAGCAATCACAAACTAGAGATTTGCATTCCAACAAAAACTAGCATTGGTCAAACTAAATAACTTTGTAGCTTCATGCGTCAGGTGCAGTATCTAATTGACTCAAGGACATCATAGGAAAAATCACCAAAAACAACTAAAAGTAATAATATTATTAAAAGGAAAGAAGCTCAGATTTGCCCATATTTTACCAAAAATACTGTAGCAGAATATAGAAAGTAAACTCAAATGCATTTGCTAATGCTAAAAGAACGTTTATGTCAAATAAAAGTAGAACATGCACCATTTCACCACTAAAGTTGGCTATATGATTAAAGAGAAAGGAAAAAGAAGGAAAAGAGGAACAACAAAGTATGCAGAAGTATCATCATCATCATCACAGTACCATTAGGCTTATTCCAAATTTTTAGGGATTCGAATTTTTCATTACAACTGAATTAGTTTGAGGCATTAATCCCATACTTCGCAAACCATTCAAAAAACTTTCCATGTTACCTATCTCTACCTCTCTTCCTTCCTAATCCATCAACACTTATTTTATGAATCCAATTAGTTGGTGGATTTTCTACTGTTTATTGGACATATTAAAGCACTTAAAGCTAATAATAAACCTTGGAAGAAAAACATCAAGGCATGGAGACCGGTTGCCTGCATGCAGACCTTCCAAAATCTCCTTCCCTTATCTTCTTGGGCCTCATCATCGCCTATTTTAAAAAAATGTATATGAACAGATCTAGAAACATAACCAATCTGCAGGCTTTTAAAACATTAACCGCATCTGCAGTTGCACAATGGTTACCAACTGCCATCTGATCTGCTCCTTGACAGAGAAGTTTCTATTTGATTCCTTTCAGCATTTTCATCATCATTCCTTTTCCATTTCCTTCCTTGTAATTTCTTACAAAGGATCATATGAGATTTTATCAATAGTAGATGTGCTTCATCTTCACAGATAGAATTACAGGTGTAAAAGAGTCGATTCGAGCTTGAACCACCCCCACTTTGAGCTTGATTAATTGATCAAGTTCGGGCTAGAGCTCAAGTTTACTTTTACACGTTCAAGCTAGCTCATGAGCCAGCTTGTCTACTATGAAAGAGAGAAAACAATATTAATTCAAACTAGTGTGATAATAAAATAACAAATAGAATGAGAAATTAAAGGATAAATCATAAAAAATCAATTGATATAAATTGTTAGATATCATTTTTAAAGCATTTCTTATAATTAAAAAATTATGCATTTCAATATATTTCGAGTATATTTCATAATAATTAATTCTTAAACAAACCACCTCACAAACTAATGAGTCAAGTTGGGATTGGCTTAAGCTTGGCTTATTAGTTCATCGAGCACAGTTCACAAGCCACTTATTGAGTTGAGCCTGAGCTAGCTCATGAGTTAGCTTGCCTCAACTACATCCCTATATAGAATAAATCAATCATTTTGCAAATTGTGAGAGAATGGAAGCAGCGGTTACTCAGTTGCGGGTTCAAACGGCCATCCAAGCTGCTCTATAACTTGGTGGAAAAGGCGAAAAACAAAATCCCTCTTTGAATGACCTAGTAGACATGAGCCATCCTTCCCATAAATTTTCACAAACAAGTGTTCATAGTATGGGATGAACACTTCAAGTTTTGCTTCAAAGGATCTTCCTCGCCCATTATTTGATGTTTTCAAATCCAAATTAAAGATGAATTTCAATAATGTTTCAACTTGAGGGGGAGTGTTAGAAGTTATATTAGAAAATAATTTATTCCTATTTAAAATTATAAGGATTAAATTTATTTTCTAATATTGTTTTATTTCCTTTCCTAATTGAGATTTATTTTCTTGAATTGGATTTATTTTTTTCCTATTTTATGTTGTTTCCTTTATCTCCAAACAATTAATATGAATTGATTGATTGGAGTAATTAAGTGTTATATCTTTCCTATCTTTTTTTTTATTGACTTTCCTATTCTAGGATTCATGTAAGGGTTATTAATATCACATCATATCAATAAAAGTATTCCACATTATTCTGAATTTCAACAATTACATATTTATATACATCCCTATCTCTATAAAATTAGGAATATTTTTAAGATAAAAAAGATCCTCTAATCAGATTATTTATGAGAAATGTATGTAAAATCCTCATTCCCAGCAGAAGCTCGCAAGAAGGCGATGACAGCATCAGCATTGTGTGAAGAAAAAAGGATAAGTGAAAGCTCCTAAATCTCATAAATTTGTTGTGAATTTAAGAAATCTACAGTTGAAGTCAAAACACAGATTTATTTTATTTTACTCGCAACCAAAAAACTCGAGAAAATAAAAACTCGAGGGAAAATTTAGATCCATCACCTTGTTTAAGTGACACTGACTGAGTCCTGCATTCATTTCTCTTTGAAAGAACACCCAGATTTTAACCAACTTTCACACAAATAGTCATGATCAAGCATTCATAAAATATGTTCTCCNAAGACAATCTCGCAGACGACCCATCCCCTTATCATTGTCGTGGATCCTCTATCCCCTGCGAGGATCTTACCCTCTGCTTCTCGAGCCGCCCGCATGAAGCTTATGCTCCGTTCGATTCCTCGAACTGTATACGATCTTTTGATCACACCTTCTCCTTCTCCCGTCTATATTAAGCTCTACTTAGAGCATTTCAGTATGCATAAAAATCTCTTAAAGGGAGGGAAAACTCTGCTATTTTCTTTTCTTACTTGCTCTTTAGTTTTTATGTACTTGGGTTGGCTTCCTCTTAATGTTGGAGGAAGGATTGAAGTTGAGTGGTGCTTTTTAAAATTTTTGTGTTGCTTTTTGCTGCAAAGAGGTGCCTTCTTCCCCCCTCCTGTGACTTGCTTCCTTTCGGTTTTCCCTCTGCCGAGCCTTTTGAGCTTGGTGTTGTGGATGGTATAGCATGCTAAGGTGATATTGCACCTATATATACCTAAGGTGATATTGCACCTATATTTTTGAAATATTTGTTACTTAAGCATCTAGAAATGGAAATGTGAGCATGTTCTAGGAGCCAGTTATGGTTATTTGTTTGAATCGATAAAAGCAGAGCATGTTATTAGTCGTTTTCCCCTTTCCTGCTTGAAATATTTGGAAGTAATATAGATGTAGCCTTGAAATGAGATTTGCACCTCTGGAATACATGTTGGAATGCACTGGAAAAGCTTTTTGTTACTATCACTCTTGCTTAAAATGAATACTAGAGAGTTCGCTTTACTTTTTATACATGTATGGGGCTAGGTTTAGCTCTTGTGGTTTTCCCTTACTCGAAATGCATGCTATGAGAAAATTTATCTAATTTGGAAAGCTCTGTAACTTGTTTTGAGGGCTTGGTTTAGCTCCTCGTGAGGCATCTTCCCTGCTTGGCTCGGTTTTACCTTAAGGTGGTTGGAGTTTTAATTTCTATTGAGACTGGGCTTTTGGTTTTTGTTGAAGCTTTGTCCTAATTGCTCGAACATTACTTCTAGGCCTTGAAGGGTTCGGCTTGGCTTTGTTTGGGGGTTCGATTTGTTGGCCTTAGCTCATATCTGAGAGCCTGTTTTGGGTGTTTGTTCCTGCCCCTGCTCAAGAGCTGTGGGAGGGTTCAGTTTTATTCGCTTTAACCCCTATTTGGGGCTCGGTTTTGTCATGTTCTGCTCCTACCCGATAGGTAGCTTGGGGGCTTCATTTGGTTTGTTCTTAGTCCTACCCATGAGCTTGTTGGTAGGTTATTTGGTTTGGCTTTGGCCCCTGCTAGGCTCGGTTTTGGCTTGTGCTACACTCGGTCTCGGTCATTTGTTGGCTGTGGTTTTTTGAACTTAGTTGAGGAGCTCGGTTTGACTCATTTTTAAGCCCTTGCCCGAGGGTCTGGCTTGTGTTTTGTGTCGCCCTTATTCAAGAGTTGTCGGGTGGTTTCCTACTCCTACCCGTGAGACATATTGAGCGTGCTCAATTTGATTTGGTATTTCTTGTTGGGCTTGAATGACTTGAATGTTATTGATGAATCAAGTTTGTCATCCAAAAATACATGTATATGCATTATCTATAGAGTGAGGTGATTCAAAATGAATTGAGCATATTTCTTGAGTCTTGCTTGAGGAAATTAGAGCCGGTTTGAGATGATTTATGACAGCTTGTCCATTCACTCTCTTATGCATATCAAAGACAATACTTTGACAATACCTAGGGTGGTTTTCTTTTTGCTACTTTGGTCGTGAGCCTTGCTCGGTGGGGCACTGCCCCTGTGGTTTTTCGGCTTTGCCCTTTACCCGTGAGATTAGCAGATGGAGGTCTTCTTCTTTGTCCCTCACCCGTGGGTTCGTGTTGTGTTGGATTCCTCCTTGCCGTTTGTGGCCATGAGCTTCTTATATGGGGTTTAGTTTGATTTGTTCTGGCTCCTACACGCGAGCTAGTTGGAGGTTGGTTGCGCGTTTTTGGCCTTACCCGTGACCCTCTACTTTTTTTTCTGGGCCCTGTTTACTGCCTTGGCCGAGAGCCTTGGTAGCTGCCCCCTTTTCTGTTTACCCCGGCCGTGAGCATTTATGTGGCTTTATTGGAAGGTTCTATGTTTATTTGACACATGAGACTATTGAGTAATTTGGGAGTTGAAAAATCTTAATTTTAGCATAAGTTTGGAGGTGTTGTTGGTAGTCTTCCCCGGATCACTTTTCTTTTGTTCAATTCATGGAATTTGGAGGATTTTCAAGTCCTATTTGGGAGAACATTTGGTTGAATTAAATTGGGCCCATGGAAAATATTTTTGGATTGACACCGATGTAGGGGAGGTCATTTGTTGGTGATTGTCGTGTCGGTTCGGGCCTGTTTCGACTTGTTTGAAACAGGAGTTGGAAAGGACACCCTCCTTGGGTTGATTCAATTCTAATAGAGCGAGAAAATGAGATCCTTCTGGATTGATTCAAGGACCTTGGGCTCTACCTTCTCAGGTCTTTTCGTTACGAGTTTTGAGGGTCGATTCACCTCCGTCTTTTCGGTGTTTTAGGTGGATCAGTGCCTCCTCTCTCTAACCTCACTTTTGTTCTTTTTTATTTGCTTCTTGGTTCGATTTTTTAAGCTTATGACTGATACATAAGTGTCAATGTATAGCCTTTTGTTATACGTGAAACCACCAAGCAAGATCGCAAGCAGGTCGGTTTTGTTTTGGGGCTTAGGGCGGTGATGACAAAGACACATCGAAGATAGAGCAGAATGATAAAAAACAAATAGATAAAAAACCCGAACCTTCTTAGGTTATTGGTGGTCCTACACCCGACAGCGCGATCGACCCGTGGACAACTACTTTTCAAAATTGATAAAAAAACAAATTTAATACGAACAGATACACCTTTTTCTAAAACAAAAATGTATTTTTTCACTAAAAAAATTGATACAACCCACTTTTTGCATGTTTGAAATCGATGTGCTTGCTGAAAATATAAATTTTAAATATCGGTTGTCCATCTGTTGATCCCCTCTTTAGGCTAAGAAGTGTCCTCTTGAGTTAGGTTCGATAGGACACCCTTCTAGTTGAGTGGCGTGCTTTATACATCCGGGTGACCGAGTAGCCTTCGACGACCCTCGAGTACTAATATATAGTTGAGCCTAGCCCCGACCCGAGTGCTTGCGGACCCCTTCGACACATCTTCTCCAGCTAAAATATTTCTTTACTAGAAATTAAAACAGCAATCCATAGGATTTCGAGGTTGTTCGCCTAGCGCAACATAAATCCTCAACATTTTCTTTAGGCATTTGTATAGTTCTGTTGTACGATCAAGTCCTAACTAGTTTTAGGATTCTGAGATTGTTGTTCGTTACGACCTGAATCCTTCCATCTTTCAGGCTATTTTTGTGATTGTTTCACACAAATGTAAGCCCTAAATAGATAAAATTGACAGGATAAAACACTTGAATATTTCTTCTAGAAACTGAAGTCAAACCATAGGGTGGATTGGGAAGTCACCGAGGATCTCCTCTGGATCTGTGGCATCCCCTAGTTCTTCTTTTGGATTCTGTAATAAATGTTCCAAATTTGAGTCATTCCCATTTCACACATCTTTGTCTGATTTTGTTGAAAAATCTCATCCTTTTGAAGTCCTTGAAGATAATTTTTACTGATTTTTATCGAGAGTGATATTAAGTGACTTCGGTCATTTAAGATATAATTAACTATAGGGGTTTGCCCTTATAGAAAGCTTTTCCGAACCCAACTTAAAATAAACCCTATTTAATTTTTCATATTAAATAGAAGAATTTGTCGGCAAATAAAACGATTTCGCAGACCAAACGGACGTCATATATTTCTTAGTTTATTTGATCGAGTCTCACCTTCAAGTCTTGTGTTTATCCTTCGGGATAGATACAGGGTTTGAAGTAAAGTGCTCTTTTATTTAAACTGTAAAAATTATGGAGTCAGTTTGATTTCATATTTTTCTATACTTAAATCTATATGTAAATTAAAATGTCCTTCCGAAGCAAGCGACGGGATTTCGGTTCTGGCGACCGACAACTTCCTACGGGCGACACACCACACCCCAACTTTTTATCGCCGACATGGCTTTAATTAACTTGAATCGATTAATCAATAAAATGAAGAAACTAAAACACATTTTTTTATAAAGAGATATCATGCAGGCTTTAAAGGTCAATTTCAAAAACCACAGAAAGTGTTTATTTGCATCTCCAAACAAAAGCCAAAGTAATGAATATTCAAGGAGTAAAGTGCCAAAATAGTCCTCACTATTTACATGGGGTCATTTTATTCATGTATCTTCAAGCATTAAGAAATATTTCTTGGGAATATATTTACTCAATAACAACAAAATAAATCTTCATTTTTACAATCATCTTTACCACTTTTGTAGCTGCCGAAATAGGAGTCAGAAGAATGCATCACCTATTTTATATCAGATTTAAAACAGCAAGCCATCAAAGCTTCTCTATC
>JXCR01144531.1:81682-98066 GCA_002079205.1 Phalaenopsis hybrid cultivar
GGCTTTACACAGAGACAACATGTGTCATGTTAGAAAATGAATTAGACATGTATATATAAAAAAAAAATCTTAATTTATTAGAATTAAATGAAAATATAACACTCAATAGGGCACAATGAACAAAACAACTTGTTGTTGTGATATTTATAAACCTATATGCATAAAAATGTGTATTTCACTTTTAAAAGTCAGTAATAGTCATACGTTTGATGTGATGTTACAAGATTTGAGTGATATGAGAAATTAAATTTAGTTTCATTTGGAAATGATCTTAGACGGTTCATGCCAAATCAGAACTAGAACATGCACCATTTCAGTTTTGACAAATAATCAAAGAGAAAAGAATGAGAAGGAAAAGTCGGCTGCCAAAGCATTAACCTTATCATCATCAAGCATGCACAACAAGTATCACCAACACCATCATCATCATCATCATCATCATCATCATCATCAAATTCATCATCATTAAACTTAAGAAGTTTATGTTCGATTCTTTTATCATTTTCATTATCATTTTGTTCTTGCAAATCCTACAAATCAAGCCAAGCATAAAGGCTCGCAAGGAATGAGCCCAAGCTGCATTTAGTAAAGCATAATACTTGAGATAATTAGATGAAAGCCATATCATAAATACAAAATGATACATGGATATAATTGATTTTTAGTGGATGAAATATAACTTTTTATAACAATATTATTCTAGTTTAAAGAGCATAAAATGCTTTATTTTTGTATCAGTAGACACACATCACATGCCCAATTCAGACAGCATTAGACCAACACTCAATAATAAATCCACATGTCAATGCAAAACAAAAGGTTTTTCATGCCTCATTCACAACCAATAATAATCCCACAAGTATCAACAGTTTTTCATGACCCATTCATTCTATTTACTGTTTCATATCCATATGAGCAGCAGACGTATGCTATCTTGCTGTAAAACAAAAGAAGAGGTTCATTCTTCATACAAAACTAATCTCTCTTCCCCTTAGTTGTATAAATACCATTGAGAAGATTTTCTTATTATGTTTGAAAAAAAAAAGATCATAGTGAGCAAAGCCGGCAACCAAAACCAAGATTCCATGACGACCCTAAAGAACATCCAACAATCTTTCAATGGAACCTAAAGAGAAAAAGTTAATAAAAACATTTATGACAGCCCTAAATAAATAGAACTCAGGATGAAAGCACAAATCATGAGTCCATGACAGCACTAAAAAACATCCAACAACCTCAAAGAAATCAGAAAAAGGTAAAGGTTAATAAAAACTCTTGTTGCAGGCACCAATGGAATAGCCAATAGAACATTGTTTCATCAACCACAACAAAATTATAAAACAAAAGAAAAAATTAACAAGCACTCAGGTTGTGAACCATAGAGGCCCAGCACCGATGCAATTAAGAACAGAATATTGTTATAAACATGAAGGAACACCACCAAACTCTAAAGCAATCGTTCAATGGAGGATTTCACATAAGAGAGAATTAGCTAAAATACAGTTCTATATCCTATTAAAAATATTGTACCAAACACACCCTCTATTAAGGAAATTTTCTTATAACTATTACCAAACCGAGAAAACATATAAACATCTACCACAATAAAATAGAGATGTAACAGACGGACGGTTATCTTAGATGAAAAATGCAAGACTGAGAGAAGTTACTGAATAGAGCAAAAAGAGAAGGTGAGGTCAGAGAGAGAGATGGCAATGGGTAAATGAGACCACCGAAAGCTTTTAGACCGTCAGAATGCTGGAGAGGTGATTTCTCACCTAGGGTTAGGGATTTCGAAAAGGACAGATGAGAGACTGCACAGAACCATTGCAGGTAAGACAAAAGGAAATGGGTAGCGATTGAGAAAATCAAAAGTAACTAGGGTTTAAGCCAATAGCCAGGCCACTTTTCCCGGTTCGCAACATGACATGAGGGTCGATCTCCACCATCCGCTCTCATATATAAAATTTCAATCCGATTGATAGCTGGTGGATCCGATTGGACATTGGCTTGAAATCAAATCAAATAAAATCAGATCCAAAGGTTTGGCTCATAGCTCGGCTCATTCTATTCAATTCGATTTAGATTCAAGCTCAAATTCAAATCAATTTTTGAACGATTAACGATTTTCAAGCTAATTTCTCAGCCCTGCACCCACCCATCAACATTGATTATTGCCTCTAATGGCATGCCTTGCATTTCTTTCATTCAATTTAAAAACTGCATTTATTTTATACTAAACTAAACGACTCTGAAGTATTCCAAATAAAAAATATTACTTTTACACTGTACTTCATTTTCTACAAACCAAACAGCCCCATAATCCTGTTTGAAACCCAAAAAAAAAACATAGCCTACAAAATGTCTGCAACCAAAGTAAATTTTGAAGATAACAAATAACAAAAAAAAAAAAATCCATAACAGAGGCGCAAATTAACATTTGAAAATGCTTTTCAACAGCTCAAACAAAATCAAACCAGCATTTTTCAAACTACCAATGCTTGGAAAAAACAGTTCCCGACAACAGATTTTTGGCCATCCGAGCTGCTCCATAACTTAACAGGGGACATCAAGCATCTCATTGAAGAGCCGAATGATTTCAATCATCCTTAGTAGAAAAATTCACAAACAAGCTATCAAAGAATGTTTTTCCCCTTCATTTTAACATACAAAACTCTGCTACCAATAGCCACTTAGGGGTTGTTTTCCAACAGATTAAGACCGGGATTTAACATAAATTTAGGCTAAATTTTGCCAGATGGTCAGTTTGGACAAAATAAAGCTGCGGATTTGATAAATCCAGATATCACAAATTTCAACAGTAAATCTCAGATTTACCAGATCTTTTTGTTTAGTGGATTTAAGGTCTATTTGGGGCAGCTGCCGCTTATTGAATAATCTACTGATAAGTTAATTAAAAATAATTTACTAACAAGCTAAATGCGGTGGCCAATAAAAATTTAATTTTTTTTGGAAAAAACAGATCGCAACTAGAAAGCTGTCATCGTAACTAAATAGCTCAGTGTGAAAACGTTGTTTTCAGCATTTTTAAAAACTCATAAGCTGTCAAAACACAGTTTACCCAAACAGGCCAGTGCGTTTTCAAAACACCACTGCACCAAATAATCTACCACAAGCAGGCTCTTAGTAAATCTGGTAAAAACGAAGAGAAAGAATAGCACAAATAGGCTAACCTTCTTCAATTGTATCACGTAGGAGCGGAGTAAAAGGGGGGAGAAAAATGGAAGCTTCAGTGGTACATGTGATCCTCAATCCCATCACTACATTCCTAGCTAACTCTAACTGTGACTTTATCAAAAGAGTTAGATCACGAAGGTGATGGTTTTGTGCAAGACCAGGAATTGTGAAGGGTCGTAGGCGAGTGTTTCCAACATAGAAGAAAGAGATAGGAAGAGAGCGAGTGATGCGATCCCAAATATCTTTTGTTTCAAATTAAAATATAAACAAAATAAAATGAAAAACAGACCTGATCCCAAATAGCCCCTAATTTTATGAGTCTATACATTTAGTGACTGCATTCTATACACTTTAATGTATATATGTATTCCTCCTATGCCATGGCACATACACCGGTTGCCTGCATGCAGGCCTTCCAATATATCCATGCCACGTCTGCTTAAGCATGTAATCATAGCCTCATTAAAATCATTAACAGGGGAGTAGAGATATAACTGATATATCGATCCAAAATCTCAATGCAAAATTCTGTTGGATAACTTCCAGTCAAATAAAAAATCACTCAAACCAAATTTCAGTAAATTTATAGTTAAACCCAAGATCAAAAGCGATCCAATATTAAACCAAATTAGCCCTACCGTGTAGTTGAAGCACAATAAAAAACTACGACATTAATAGGAGGAGAAATGATAGCCAAATCTAGCATGAGCTTCACAAGCAACTTCAAAATCCACTTTTTCCTCACTTTAGAAAGGTGTTTTTGACTTTTTTAAAAAATATAATAGTGCTACTTGTATGTCATATTAAATATTTGAATGCTATGTGTGTAAATATAAAAGTTTAGTTGTGAGATGTGTAAATACATAAGAATAATGTGGTATGCATGTAAATGCCCCATACTGCAAATGAAGAGAAGCAGCGGTTGCCAGCGGCTATTCTAACGGCATCCGAGCTGCTCCATAACTTAGTGAGGGGAAAAAGCATTCCTCTTTGTACGGCCCAGCATAACCATCCTTCGGATAAATGTTCGCAAGCATGCGTTTACAAAATAATTTACCCATTCCAATCCTACTCTAAATTCTCACCACATCACTTTTCAAAGAAATGCTGTATAAATCAGTAAATATCAAGCTTTAGGTATCATATACATAACCACAAAAGAATTATACTAATAATTTACCCATTCCATTTCAACCAACCAACTTGAATTCTACTAATAACACCCCCATCAATATTACCATCACTTTGAACAATAGACCCGAGATATCTAAAGCGTTCACATCTTCTAATAATTTGATAACACATGGTAACATTTCTGTCACTAGAGCTGCTACTAAAATGACATTCCATGTATTCAGTTTTAGTTTTACTCAAATGAAGGCCTTTAAACCACAAGGTAGATCTCCATAATTCAATTTTTTCTGAGCTTTTTCTCTCGTCTTATCCAAGAGTAATATATCTATATAATTACATTCCATCACGCTAAAAATTCTGCTTTTAGTGATCTTAATATCGTGAATAATAATAAAATGTTTCATTTTTACTGTCGCATTAGTAATAAACAAGTTGAGGCTTTAAAGAAAGCCAAGGGTGGAAAATCTGTAGGACCTTATGATACCCTAATTGAAGTGTGGAAATATTTAGGAGATTTGGGAGGATCTTCATTTAATAAACTCCTTCATATTATTTTAAAAACTAAAAAGATGTCTGAGTGGAGGAAGTGTATTTTGGTCCCAATTTTTAAGTATAAAGGGGATGCACAAGACTATGTCAACCATAGAGTAATTAAGTTGATGTGTCATACTTTAAATTTATGGGAGAGGGTAACTGAACATAGGTTAAGATGTATTACAACGATTTCTCATAATCAATCTAGATTCATGTCGGGCGGGTCTACTATGGAAGCTAAACATTTATTGAGAGGTTTGATGGAGAAATTTAGAGATAATAAGGAGGATCTACAATGATTTTTATTGACTTAGAAAAATCTTACGATAGCGTTCCAAGAGATATCCTTTGGAGTGTTCTTCAGAAGAAAGATGTTGATATGACTTATATTCAAGTCATTAAAGATATGTATACAACAACTATTACTTGTGTTCGAACAGAAGGAGAATTGACCAAATATTTTCTTATTTTTGTTGGTTTACGTGTAGGATCGGTTTTAAGCCCGTATCTTTTTTTTTACAACAAAATGAGCATCATTTTCAAAAAAAAATAAAAAGAAAAGAAGCAAAGACTCTAGTAAGCTTTATGAACAAGCAATCCCTCTGATGGATGCTCTGAAAATTAAAAATATGAATTGAGAAAACAGTCACAACCTAGGGATTTGCACTGCACAAAAACATAAATAGGTCCAACTAAATAACTTTGTAGCTTGACACTTCAGGTGCAGTTTCTAATTAGCTGAAATACATCATAGGAAAACATAGCAGCATTCAACATCAAAGAGATGTGACATGATTGACATGATTGCGTTTCTATTTGGTACAACAAAAGGAGCAAAGACTCTAATGAGCTCTATGAACAAGCAATCCCTCTAATGGATGCTCTGAAAATCAAAAGTATGAATTGTGAAAACAACCATTGTATTCGCCACCACAAGCTAGGGATTTGCATTTCAACAAAAACAAAAATAGGAACAACTAAATATCTTTGTAGCTTCATACGTCAGGTGCAGTATCTAATTGGCTGAAAGACATCATAGGAAAAATCACCAAAAAACTAACAATATAAGTAACAATATTAAAAGGCAAGAAGCTCAGAATTACCCATTTTTACAAGAATACTGTCGCAGGATATAGTAAGTAAACTTAAATACATTTGGAAATGCCAAAAAAACGCTTATGTCAAATTAAAAGTAGAACATGCCCCATTACACCACTATAGTTTGGATATATGATTAAAGAGAAAAAGAAGGAAAAGAGGAACAACAAAGTATGCAGAAATGTTATAATCTTCGTGCTCACATTTCCAATAGCCTCATTCCAACATTTTAGGGTCGACTTGATGAATTCCAATTTTTCACTACGACTGAATTAGTTTGAGGTATTGATCCCATACTTTAGAGACCATTCAAACAACTTGCCTTATGTCTACCTCTTTTCCTTCCTAATCTCAACAATAATTTTATATATCCAATTAGTATGTGCATTTTCTACTCCTTATTATACATATTAAAACCACTTAAAGCCAATAACAAACCTTAGAAGAAAACCCTCAAGGCATGGACAGAGACAACCAATATGAAGGCTATTAAAATATTAACCGTATCATCAGTTGCCTACAGTTGTTCCCAACAGCCATCTGAACTGCTCCATGTCAAAGAAGTTTCCTTATTTTAATATCAGGATCGATAGAAAAAGAGAACATTCCCCAAAAGAATCCTCAAAGTTGACTAAGATAAGAGCAATATTTGGTTCCCCCGCTGTCCAACAGAAAACTCATAGGAAGTCCTTCAAAGGCCACACAATCAATTACAGAGAGTAATTGAGACAAAATAGTATAAATAAATAAATAATTATAATAATAATAATAATAAAACATTTTAAAAGAAAACTGTGTGGAACTAAGAATACTTCAAAAACGAGATTACAGCCATAAAAATTTACAGATCACATTATAGGACTACAAAAAATGTCTGCAAGCCAAGTAAATTTCAGAGAACCAAGAAAACATGAAGGAGAAATTACAACATCGGCTCAGATCAGCCTCAATCAATCGCCAGAAAGGGGCTTCCAATACCATAGAAAGAATCAATCAAGCACTTCTCAAAATACCAAGTGTGAAAACAAAAGTTGCCGACAACAAACTTTAGTGGTCGTCCAAGCTGCTCCATACTTGGCAGGAGATAAAAAGCACCAATTTGAATGGCACAACAATTTTATTTATCCTTCACAGAAACGGTTACAAGCATGCTTCCGAAGATTGTGAATCCCCTTAACTCAAGTAGAATTTAGTAAATCCTATTAAAGGAAAACCCAAAACATTTACAAGCAAGCTTTCAAATATTGTGAACCCCCTTCATTTTAACTCAAGCAGAATTTAGTAAATCCTTTTAAAGCAAAACCCGCCAGCAGTGTATCCCAAAAGCCTGCAGAGCTTCTCCATCACCTTGGTAAAGTGAAACTAAGTTGAAACTTGTAAAATTCATTTCCCTTTGAACTACCTATCAAATTTTAACCAACCTTCACACAAATACTGATGATCAAGCATTAGTAACTTGCAAGTTACGTTCTTTCTTCATTTAAAAATTTCTTCCAAAATAAGGAATTGAGAAAACCAAGATTTTCTCTCATCACAACCACCAGAACCACCACTATATTGATAACAGATAAATAAATAAAGGGGCAGTTACATACATACCACCCAATTTCTACATATTTACATATCTAACAACAAAACTTTACTTTTTACATTTATAAAATCGAAATCATTCATATCACATAAAAAGTAACACCATTTTCACTTTAAAAAGCGGAATCCAACGTTTCATGCATAGGTAAGGTGACACATAGGTAAAGTTGAAAGATGCAAGCTCTGGATCTAAAAGAAATCATAACGTTCATTATCACATAATAAGGCACAAGGCAGTGGTTGAGAAATCCATGAACCGAACCTTGGATTTTCACTCTTTGCGACTGCAGTCCTTTCCTTTCTGCTGATCCCAAACAGAACGAAAAGCTAGAACTCCCAATAGGTATACAGTTAGGAACTACAATCAAATCATTTAATGCTTATTGATACCATGTTCTCTCAATAGTTATTCAAAAGTTCAAGACATACTGCAATTTATGAAAGGAAAAGAAATTTTGTGATACAGCTATGTATGCTGACATCATGTGTAGCAGCCCAAACTCTCATCCATTAAGATATTGTTTGCTTTGGCCTTAATGGCATCAACTTTGTCCCATTGGTATAACTTCCCAAGAAGTCACCCATCCTGAGAATCCTCCCACACAAGCATATTTAACTTTGTAATTGTGGATAAAATTCCACCAAAAGGCACCTCAATATAGAAGAGTTTAGCTACTTTCAACATAAGGGGTTTCATGGCATGTTATCTGGGCAATTAGTCATTGCTTAAAGAATAAAAAAAGGAAAATTGACATACATCCACATATTTTCTATGTCATATCTAAAAAATATAATTTAGTCGGCTACACAAATCCCTTTTCTCCATAGATTAAGAATGCCAGAATCAAACTATTGAAAATTTGATAAAAATGAAAAACATGGGTTGGGTTTTACCAATGAATTCAAATGTTCGAGTGAAATTTTGAAAGATGGATGAAAGAGTATGGTTGATTTGTAAATAGCAAGTTTCGAATGGTCTGTGTAATTATCCCAAAGGATTAACCAATCATTTTGCAAACTACGAATGCATGGAAGCAGCGGTTGCCAACAACGCATTCCAAAGGCCATCCGAGCTGCTCCATAACTTAGTGGGTGGAAAATGCATTTCTGTTTGACCATCCTTCGGATAAATGTTCACAAACAAGCGTTTACAGAATGCTTAACCCATTCCGCTCGTATTCTAAATTCTTACCACATCATAATCTTTGTCAACCCTTTTTTTTCAGTGAAACACACTTCCCATACAAATGTCATAACTTTCTCAATAAATAAATATCAAGCTTTAGGTATTAGTTATATAAGTACATTATGTCAATATCCCAACGAAAAAACACAGGTTAAGAGGTCGCGACGGAAAGCATCGAGTAGATCGGAGACGTGCGAAGAAAAAGAAAGAGATAATAAGACAAATGTCAACAGAGGATGAGCCAAAAACCTCAAATCCCATAAGAAATCTCCAATTTAAGCCGAGGATTTAAAAACAGCAGAGAAGACAATGCGTGATTTGGGTAAACTCTAGCCCCAAACCAGCTATCAAACAGCCCCTTATAGGGTTTACGGGGTAAAGTGCCCCCAACCTCACGCAACTACGAGAAGAAAACAGAAAAGAGTGGAAAAGCCCTTTTACTTTCAAATACACGACATCCAAACATAGCCATGGAGATTGTGACCCAGCTTCCGAACTTCATTCTGGTTAGGGTTGAAAGTGCCCTGACACCGTGCAAGAAGAAAGTTAAGCTTACCTGCAGATACAGTTATTGCAGAGGATCAATCAGCCCGATTAGGCTGAATTCAGCATATAAAGAGGGAAGAAATGCAGAACCCGTAGGTTTATCATTTTCCCCAATCGATGCTTCGAGAACCTTATCCCGAAACCCTCCCAAAAAAAAAAATTATTGCACACGGATGTTTGATTCGGATCATAATATATTTTGGTGGGCTTCATTTAAATTTTTTTATTTTTTTTTTAAACGAAAATAATTCTGATCGTAGATCACTGCGATTTACGATCAAGATCGAACACCGCATGCAAAGATCCATGCAGTGTCCGTACGCAATAATCCCTCACCAAAAACCCTGACCAGCTGCTAGCGATAATGATATAATACGTATAAAGTATACACGAAATGTATAATATTATTTAAGAGAATAAAATTTAAATTTATCTTGCGAAAATGATAAAATGAAAAAAATTTAAAATTTGGCAAATTTTAAGTTTTAATAAATATTTATTTTAAGTATTTATAGAAGAAAAAACAAATTCATGACTGATGATTATTTGATTTCAATTATTTTTATGAAACTATAGATTATGAATATGTATATTATAATAAGAGTGAAGCTATACTTGCATTGCTGCATTTGTTACATTTACCATGTTTATAATAATCTCCTAGTATTATTACAACAACAAAAATGTGTAACTTTAAAGGAAGATGAGCCATCAACAACCATCATAAATAGAGGAATTTCAACCTTCAAAAAAGAATCTCTAACCAATCTATCTCTCCACACTATTGTTTGCTTTCCTTTTAAGGTTATAAAGAGAGAACTCTTGAAGCATGTATCCATTCTATTACACTTCATTCTTTAGTCACATGTCTTCTTTGTGGTTGTATGATCTCATGAAAAATATGAGTACACGCTTCAAGAGTTCTCTCTTTATAACCTTAAAGGAGAGAGAGAGAGAGTTTTACATGTAAATTTTTTATTTGGAGACCTTCTCATCTGCTCTACAACAAATTTAGAATAACGAGAAATCGATATATAGTTCTCCACTTAGAAAGTAGATTTTCTAAAATTACACTTTATATAGAATCATGAGACCAACTATAAACAGGTTCTTAATTTATGAGCATACAAAAGATTGAGAGATTTACAATGTATGCATAAATGTGTCTACAATATTATCAAGATACTCTAACTATCTAATATCAAAAGAGAGATGATAAGGAATCCTATGATGAAAAACCATAAGGCCTCTCAAATCCAACCGACTGATAGCCAACCCAACCTACCAAAGAGTTGTCAGCTGACCAATAACAATACCAGTTGACCGAAGGTCCACCCAAGCCAACATAAGACATGCATCCAAGCAAAATCACTCTAAAGAAAATGGTTGGATAAAAGTCGAGCTTTTCTAACAATCTAACAAGTATCAATGCAAAGCTCTCTCATAAGCTCCCCCAATGATCATCAAGGAACTATAATCAGAAAATCACATCGGCCACACCCACCCAAAAGCTGACCGATCATCCCACTCAAGAACCAACTGACTTCCCATTCAATAGTCAATTGGTGCCCAAATGAAAGCAGAGCGAAAACAGCTCAGTAGGTCGACCTAATGACCAGTCGAGCAAAAGATCCGAGGTGCAAAAAGACTAGAATAATCTGTACAACCCCACCACAATAGGGGTAAAACAAGTAATTTTACCTTTTCGATCTCTCTATATTTGATAAATAGGAGAGGTTTTTGACTCTTCTCTTTTGACCCTTCTACTGCAGGGAATCTCTCTCCCCTCATCTTTGTAACCTTCATATTCAATATATATAATAGATCATAAGAGCCTAGGAATATTCCATTTTCCCCAAATGGACAAGTCGTTGTTCACTCGTCTCCTCTCTCTCCCTCTATTTCTCTCCCTGATTTATTCTCGCTGCTCTATTCTTTGTATGTGTGTGTGTGTGTGTGTGTGTGTGTGTGTGTGTGTGTGTGTGTGTGTGTGTGTGTGTGTGTATAATGTCTATCTATGTATGTATGTATATCTTTGGAAGTGTTTTAAACCCAAAACAAAATGCTCTTTTTAGTTATCTCATTATGGATGGTTTATGTAGGGATTTTCTTTGTGGATATCATGTTTTGAGGTATTATGATCCGATCTTATTTGGATGCATACTCTAGACTTAACACGAGAATTATTGTACATAAGTCATTCATGTTTCTTTTTAAAATTAGTTTGTTTATTTTTGTTGTATATCTCATTTTTTTTTATTCCTTTCATCTTCGGATCATTTATATGATCCGAACGGAAGATTTATTTGGAAAGAGAAATCATACGACGATGACATATAAATAGAGAAGCCGACAACTCCAAATTTTTAAAAAGAACAAAAAACATGAGCGTCCTTAAATCCACGGGGAGGGTGGATTAAAGGATTTACTATTTTTGAATTCACTAAATCCTACTTGTAGCCAAATACACCATAGGAGTGTCGAATCAAGTTTGGAAGGTAGATTGGAGTTTGACCAAATTAATCCAACCCAAAATTGTTTGGACCCGGACATGACCCAAAAATTAAACGGATTAAAAAATCTAACTCGAACCCTACAAGCCTTCAACCCGACTAACCCGAAACCAAATCACATAACCCATTCAATATATGCACAACAACTATGTGAGTCAATTTTGAATTAGCAGGTCGGTTTCAGCTCAATTTCAGGTTAATAAATAAATCATACTTGACCGCAAAAATTAAACTAGTTAGAATTTTTAACCCGAACCCAACCCAAAATTAATTAGTAAACTTGAACTTATATATATATATTTTTAATTTTGGTTCGAGTTAAGTTGGCATGCCGATTCAATTATGCAGCGAGATATCATAAGCCAAAACAACTTCTAACCCATAACATAGCTAATTCACCACTAGAGACCTCATTTCATTAATTCATATAGAAAACGAGTTGGGACAAAGTTTACTTATGCACCGAGAAATATGGACAAATAAAACTGTCATATGTATGTATGTATGTATGCATGCATGCATGCATGTATGTATGTATGTATGTATGTATGCATGTATGTATGCATGGATGTATGTATGCATGGATGTATGTATGTATGAATGTATGTATGTATGCATGGATGTATGTATGCATGCATGCATGTATGTATGGATGGATGGATGCATGGATGGATGGATGGATGGATGGATGGATGCATGGATGGATGCATGGATGTATGCATGGATGTATGCATGGATGTATGCATGTATGGATGGATGGATGGATGTATGGATGGATGGATGCATGTATGGATGTATGTATGGATGTATGGATGGATGCATGGATGTATGTATGTATGTATTGATGCATGTATGGATGGATGGATGTATGTATGCATGTATGCATGCATGTATGGATGTATGGATGCATGGATGTATGCATGCATGCATGGATGGATGTATGCATGTATGGATAGATGTATGCATGTATGGATGTATGATGTATGGATGTATGATGTATGGATGGATGCATGCATGTATGTATGTATGTATGTATGGATGGATGTATGTATGTATGTATGGATGTATGCATGGATGTATGGATGTATGTATGTATGTATGGATGTATGCATGTATGGATGTATGTATGTATGGATGCATGCATGTATGTATGTATGGATGCATGTATGTATGGATGCATGCATGTATGTATGTATGGATGCATGTATGTATGGATGCATGCATGTATGTATGTATGTATGTATGTATGTATGGATGCATGTATGCATGCATGCATGCATGCATGTATGTATGTATGGATGCATGGATGTATGGATGCATGTATGCATGTATGCTTGTATGGATGCATGTATGTATGTATGCATGTATGCATGTATGTATGTATGTATGTATGTATGTATTGTTTCCACAGAAACTGAAACTAAAATCTGTTCAATCTGAGTTGAGACTCTAAATACCACTCAGGTAGATTAAATAAAACTAAGCAATTATGTTGTTTGAGGCTACTTGATCACTTACCATATTGAGGATGAAAATCTGACGCCTTAGCTCAGGGTAATTTTCCAGCACACAGAGACAAACGTATAAGGAATAATCATATTTTTTTATGTGAAAAAATACTGGAAAGGAAAAAAATAACGGGGTCTGATCCAGTCAAAATAATCCACTAAAGGATTGAAAATACAAAAGTCCACTCTTTACCTGAATTAGGGAATATTGGATTAGAATATTATGTTGAAATACTGGAAAGAAAAAAATAACGGGGTCTGATCCAGTCAAAATAATCCACTAAAGGATTGAAAAATACAAAGGTCCACTCTTTACCTGAATTAGGGAATATTGGATTAGAATATTATGTTGAAATCATAACTGCTATAAAATAACCTGACAAATGTAACTGTACAAAGGTAATTGAGACTATATCACAATAGTTGTAGTGGGGCTATAACAATCGTAGTGAGGCTACCACAGTTGTGGTTGGCTACATAAGTCTTAGTTGGCTGTTGGCGGTTGTTAAAAATTATATGTCTTGTAATTCTCTTCCCCTTCCCCCTCAAGTTAAAAATGAGTCTATTTATAATTTTTTAGAGATGCATTTCCATAATTTTAGCTAGGATATCAAAACAACACATCAAACGATCCACATTGATTCCTTTGATCATAGGCCATTTTACAACATTTAAGTGTGTTAACAACCTTGAAATTAAAAGACTTTGGGCTAGTTAGATTTCTCTTATCGAGCCACTCGATTTGACTAAACGCAAATCAAATTTAGAGATTATTTAGTCTACCGATTGATGCATAAAAAATTCCGACCTAATTTCAAGTGTTTGTTTTGGCTTTATTTGGACTTGGATTATATCACTTTCAACGTCATTAGATGCATCTTGTCGAGACACTTAGTTTGACTATAAGCTTATTAAAATCAGGGTCCAAATGATCTTAAAAATAAATATGAAATGTTTCTTGCTCAAAATGCAATTAGATTCGTGTCTCATGATAAAATTTTTCGATGACACATCAATATTAATGGAGTTCATCAAGTCATTCATAGTCATCATTCATATCCCACCAAGTTGGCAGGATCATTAAGAAAATCAACACTCCAATCACTCAAAGTTTGACTTAACCCAACATATAATTCATGTGATATCAACTTTACCCCAAATTTATAGTCCACTCCAAACTCATTACAAGTTAAGTTTGACTTAAGCTACAATATTATTTTTTATTTCAAGTATAACCAAAGTCACTTGAGCTGAACTTGATATAAATTCCATTGGGCTATCACCAATTAATAGAATAGATTAGATACTTGATATGGATCAAAGTCTGTGCATCGATTCCACAAGAAACAAACAGATTTCCAAAGAGAAAATTTCTAGTCTATTAATTTTGAATCCAGCCCAAGTGAACAATATCTTAATATTTTTGTAAACTCACTACACCTAATTTTTTGAAAAAAAAAACGATCCAAAGCTAACAAGGTCAAAGATTAATAGAGTTTGCTAATTTTGAAAAAACTATCTTCTGGATTGGTTGCAGGAATATAAATTTGAATTTATGATTCGATTAGTATGTGACTGTTGATCTCATTTTTGGTCATATAGGACTTGCATGAACATCACCCCTTGGTCCGACACAACAAAATTGACTAAATAGCAATCAACCCTTTTTTGGCATGGTGTGGTCGCAGCAAGCCTGGACATGGCCAAGCTTGAAAGTTTCTCAGTGTGATCATGCCTAGGCCAGGTGTCACTATGCCTGAAAATTCCTTAGCATAGTCACGCTAGCCGTGGGCGTGACCATGCCCAATCGAATCGTCTTGGCACCCTAGCAATCTATGTCGTCCAGAGATCTGCCCACGAACAGTCACACCATTTCGTCGGCGACAATCTGTGGCACACTAACCGTTAGATTGACCTTTGTCGTAGATGCGCCACTAAATCGAAGGGCTCCAAAGGGCTTTGCCACCACCTTTCTAGCCTATAAATAGGCCACCTCTGACACTCCTCAAAAAGGCACACACAGAGCATCCAAACTCACTGGCACTAACCCTGAGCAGAGGAAGAAGTCTTCGGCAAGCCCCCTACCTTCCAGTCAGCCTCCTCCTCTTTGGAAAGCTTCTTCCCTTTTCTCTTTAATTTAATAATTTAATTTCCTAAGTCTAGTTAAGCTAGGTCAACTCAATAACCCTAGATTAGGCTTGGGATTGGGTTCGACTCAGGTTGACCAGGACTCAATCTAACCCAAACTCACTTAATCAAACCTTAAAAATAACTCAGGTCTGACCCAAACCAGACCTAACCAAACCGGGTCTGACCCAAACCCTAAACCTAAACCAACCAAGGTCAGACCCGAACCCTAGACCTGACCCAACCCAGAAATAGCCCAAACCCTAAACCTGACCCAACCCATGCCTAGCCTGAACCTTAACCTAACTCAAGTATAACCCAAATCAAACCTGACCCAATTCCTAACCTAACTCAGGTCTAACCCAAGCCAGACCTAATTCACATCTTATCCTAACCCAGGTATAAGTTAACCTAGACCTGACCTAAGCCCTAAGTTAAATCCTAAATCTAAACTAAAACTCAAACCAAACCAAAGCCGACCTGGGTCAACCCAACTTAACTTGGTCAAATCCAAATCAAATCTAAGCCAACTCAGATCAACCCAGTTTAACCTTGGTCAAACCCAAACCAAATCTAAGCTCGACTCGGATCAACCCAGCTCAACCTGAGTCAAATACAAATCAAACCTAAGCAAACTCGGGTCAATCCAACTTAATCCGGACCAGCCTATATCAAACCCAACTTAACTTGAGTCAGCCTAAGTCCAACCCACGTCCAATTAGCTAACCCATATCAACTCAACTTTGAGCTAACCTAAGATGGAAAATCAGCTTACCTCAGCCTGATCCCAACCCAAGTCTAGTCGGGCGCTTAAAATACATGTTATGTCATCTCATGTTCCATATGTCATTTTATATGATATTTCCATATGTTGTCTTATGTATGTTATTTCATGTTTTGTTTCGTATGTTATTTCATGCTTAAAACAATATATATATATATATATATAT
>JXCR01144531.1:98218-112782 GCA_002079205.1 Phalaenopsis hybrid cultivar
CAAACAAAACAAACACAAAACTTAGAAAAACTCTGATTTCTAAACATGACTGACAAATCTAGGAACCAAGCAAAACATCAATCAAATATTGAAATATTGAGCTTCAAATAAATCTAACATACACCAAGATAAAGAACTAGAAGAGAAACTAAGTAGATCTGACGTGAACTTTAGGCTAGCTAACTCAGGCACCAAACAAAGGGCCACACACTTACCCCAAGTTAGTCTGAGTATAAAAGTCTAGGTTAGTTTA
Source organism: Phalaenopsis hybrid cultivar (assembly GCA_002079205.1). NCBI lineage: Eukaryota > Viridiplantae > Streptophyta > Magnoliopsida > Asparagales > Orchidaceae > Phalaenopsis > Phalaenopsis hybrid cultivar. The sequence goes on from JXCR01144531.1 coordinate 98,472, forward strand.
GGTACCTAGTTAGTGCTAAGAACTAAGACATGCAAAATAACAAACCTACCCCTTGATACTAGAGGGAATACGTTAGAGTGAAGTAATCCATGATTACTGATGCAGACATTTCAGACTGCTTAGAAGCTATGAATCCTCCTTGCTTCGGCAGTCAAGAAGGATTCTTGGTTATGAGGATGGTTATAGTTGACAGATATTATTGTTCCAGCGACGACGAAAAACCATGAGCATCTTGACCGAGGGCATTATTCCTAAAATGTAGGTTATTCCACCAATAAAATTTCTTATAGAGTCTAGGGTTTCACTTCTTATCAAGAAATCCTTTCCTAATTGACTCTATCCTTAGCTTATGGTTTTCGACTATTCCATTCAGTCAAATCTAATATCTCATATATATCCTTTTGACTTTACGTGATTAATTCAAACTCAACACTAGACCCCTTTCACCAAATCTTTCTTATATCACGGGTCTTTCCCCTGAAACGTCGTCATCGGACTCAAAGTCCCATTTCCCTTTTGAACATAATTCTTCCAATTTAGACCCTCATTTCAACTATGAAAGTTCGATATCCGACAATTTGATTCATCACATTAATCGAGAGTTTTCTTTCAGACTCACAGCTTTAAGGATTTAATTAACTACGAGTGCTTAACCTTGTAGGATACGAGACCCCATAAATAGAATAAACATTATCTTAAACCCATAAGGTAAGAGAAAAATCCTGATTATGTGGATCCATAAATCCCAATAACTTTCCTCATCTGGATAATTGAATCCATTCTGAGGTACTGTTTCTATATCTCAAGATAGAATATTTTTCTTCGAATGTCATATATGAACATTTAAATAGAAGTTTTTCGAGAGTTGTGATGTCAAAGCAACCAACAAAAAAAAAATCCCCCATAGTGACAATCAGAAGCAATTATCCTCCTTATCCCTTTTTAGGCTTCAAAAAGATATGGCAATCATATGGGTTTAGTTGCCTAAATCAAGCGATTAGCCTAAGATTCCATTTCTTCCTAAAGGATTGTAATAATCTAGAGGCAACGTTCATATTTCCCTATATTAGCGTGTTTTAACCTAGTCATTTCATCAAGGTCTCTCCCAGAACATGAGGTTCACGGCAAGTTTTAACTAACTGGCCAGGCCGAAAGTGAACAAAGAAGTAAAGGTTAAAATATCACTTCATAAGAAATTTCATTAAAACACACAAGAGAATTCAGACATGACATTCCTACATCACCAATTCAAATGACAAAGGCTAATCTACTTACTAAACATGCTTGTAAACAATAACATTAGTATTTTATTGAAAGGAAATAACATAGACAAGAGTTTAATGGATAAAACCCGATGAAAACACAAAGAAGTTTGCAAACTTATCTCCTGTCCTCCAAATGATGTGACGAAATGTACGAGCACGATTGCACACTCTGAAACACTAAAAAATATCTCATCACTTCGCTCACTTGCACTTGAATCCTTCTTCCTTGAGTTTCGCTCACTGTACTACATCAAGATATTCATGAGTGTCCTCCTTTGTTCGGTCGATGGAGAATTTAAGGCTTGGTTAGAGAATCAGTGCCTGCAAACCTCTTCAACCATCAGAACACATGAACTAGGGCCTAGATGTTGGTATGCGGCACCTAGGCGTTGGTCACTAATGTCTAGACGTTGTAGCACAATATCTACTTTCTACCTTCTCAAGTTATGGTTTTAGGGCATTAGGCGCCTAAGCACCTATGTCAGGCACCTAAGCATTGAGGTTACGTCACCTACGCGCTGCTATCATGATTCATTGGTTCTTCAGCTTCGATAAATTTTCTTCCCTGAATCCCGCAAAACACATAACAAATGCCTTCCAAAAGCGTAAAATTAACAAAAAAACAAATTAAAATAGAACATAAGTAATTATATTTCCAATTCATGTCAACATTAAAGGCTTCAATACTTTTTTTTTACATTTTATTTACCTATTTAGGATATTCACGCAATTTCTTCTTTTAGAACTCATTTGTTAACAATCCAATCTATAAAGATATTGAGTAATGATCCATGACAAGTTGTTCCTATGAGCATCATTTTAACATAATTTCTATTAATCCAATCTACTCTCCTCCCCACGAAGAATTTCACTAATAAGGAAGCATTCCTAAAGAAAATGCAATTTTCTCCTTTCTTCAGGTGTTTCATATTGCTGTATAAAATAGTTGGACCTATTCCTTCCTAGGAATCTTTCTTGTTCAAATATCAACAATGCTTCTCTTCAATTTTAAAGATTTCTAGCAAACAAACATATTGCCGGAACACAGAACCTAAGGTCCCCTGCATCATTCATCTAGCCCTCCATTAGTCAATAAGGCCTTGCTCATTAAAATATGCTTATAACTTGTATCTAATTTGAACCAAAATCCTCAAAACCTTCGTGCAATTTAACTCTTACTTTGCTTTGTCATTACTTTCACTCGCTAAATGCAATTTTAATAGGTTCAATATTTTGTTCATATTGAAATGGTAAGCATCCCCTTCCTCCTTTATCTATAGATAGATAGACAGACAAACCTAGACAAGCTAAACATGCTTCTCTTGGCTACAGATTTGATTAAATGGTTTTAAGCTAATATTGAACCTAGTTTGGATGGAAGTGCAATCATATTGTTGAGACACATAATAGTACCAAACCTGAAAAGTCCATCTTACCTTTGTTAAAAGGATTTGCGCATTACCAAGCTATAGTATATTTGAAATAAATCTACCAACATTAAATTTTTCATAGTTCAATGGTTCTGAAAGTTTCAAAATTTCATCAAGAGATTGTTTGAATGGGAGTGTTTATAGTTTAAAATAAATCATATGCAGGAAATTTGTATTTTTAAGTGCTTGGTTGGAAGAAAAATAAATGCATAGTAACATTCTGAGGTATTTAAAATTTCTTAACTAGTGCATTTTCAATGTATTGAAATTCACCCAATTTGGGAGAATTCCAAATACATTGAAAATGCGAAGATTGGGCTCATATCACCCACCACCGCCGTCCACCTCCAGTAATCACCATCCGCCTCTATCACCGGCCTCTATCACCATCAGCCTCTGTGTTACGTTAAACTCAATATATATTTTAATCTCAAACAACCAACACAAAAAAAAAAAAAAAACTCCTAATTTTCTTTTACAAATAAGGAAACACCAACAACTTTTTCAAACAGATGATTGTATTTTGAATTCTATGAAATTCAAAATATTTGCAGCAAAACAACCACTAATGCTAAGTGATACTTTATAGTCATCCATATTTCGATACAAAATAAGGAAAGATAAGAAACGAAGGGTGCAAAAGAAAAGGTTATTTCAGATTAAAAGTAAGTTAGAAAGTCTGTTCAGTTTGAAAATTAAGATATAAAGCAGGTCAAAAGAATGTTAAATAATAACTGCCACTCTCAACAAAGATGGGCAACCATGCAAATATGTTGACCATGATCATAAAGCCATAACTTTACCCACAAAAGTAAACAAGCAACATATTAGATTTTCAAAACACAACTATGTGAACTGTAAAACCAGAGCTACAAAAAACATTACCAAAACGGCCTAAAGTAAAATCAATAAGAATTTTTACAAACAAGAAAATATACATCATAGTCAAGAAAACATCATTTAACACAAAACGAAGAGGTTCTATGACAGTTACTAAAATGAGTAACAAACAAAATGGGAAGAATTAATCAATATAAATGATTCTAGGGTCTAAAATTTTTAATGTGAATCTGGTATGCACAAAAATTAAATACAAGCAATTTATAAAACAAACATGCAAATTTCAGAAAAGCAAGCTGTAATCTCAATGAACATTTACTAATAATGTTGAAAAATAGAAATTAGTTAAAAAGCAATTATAATAATAAATTTTGGCCATTAATGGAAATTAATCATATGGATTAAAGACCAAAAACAACAAATGTGGTAGAAATTTTGCAAACATGAAATGAATTAGATTGTATAAGATCTAAACATCAATCTCATTCTCAATCAAGATAAAGAAACATAACAGAAGGGGGGCAGAAAAAGAAAAATACATGGAAGATGGGTAAATATCATACACCTCAAACTTTTTATCCAGCTAATGAATCAATATCCCAAAAAAGAAATGATTTACACATTCAAAGAATCTTTAATTTAAGCCATAGACTTCTTTTATCTACTTTAAAATTGATATTTATAAACCTAATTGCAGCACCAAGTAGATAGGGCTGTCGAGATGAAAACTTTGAAGGAGAGCAGTAAAAAAGGGTCAAAACGTTTGACAAGCATACAAATAGTTCCACGAGAACAAAGCCCTGCAGAATAGCAGTAGGAAGAAGTTGACAAGACGATCAAGAACAATCCATGAATAAAACCAACAAAAAATATTGAAGGAAAAACCTGAAAGGACACGTATAAAAATAATAAAAAAACATACAAGTAAAAGTCTTGTTGGAATCATTCATGTCAATAGGAAATAGCACACTGTAGTGCATGGATCCCCCAAAGTCATACCATAGCAGTATTTATTTTAAAAATAGCAAAAATTAGTAAGAAGCCTGAATTATTTATTAATAACTCAACAATTAATGAAGAAAAAAAAAATACATGATGTGAGTATACCGTAAAATAATTTAACTTCTACATGCATGAAAGTACATGAAAGATACAACTACAACAACAAAGCCTTAATCCCACTACGTGGGGTCGGCTACATGAATCCTTTTTTCCATTGCATCCTATTTAGTGTCATATTTTCATTTAGTTCCGATAAATTAAGATCATTTTTTATACAATAACCCCAAGTCTTCATAGGTCTATCTATACCTTTCTTAACATTAGTCGAATCGAAAACATCTACTCTCCTAATCGGATCATCAGATGGTCGACGCTTACGTGACCAAACCATCTAAGACGATTTTCTCTACTTTTGTCTGTCACAAGAGCTACACCAACCCTATCACGGTATAGAAACAGTTTGATTGGCAAATGAAACGATTAATGAAATGTAAATCTTTTCAAGGAAATACATAAATCCAAAACAAAAGTAATAATTTGTTTACAAATACCTTATTCATATTCAAAGATAAACGATTCATCCTAAAAATCATCACCATGAACCATAATAGCCTCATCTTTCATAAAAAAAATGACAAAAATTCTCAAAGGAATACTGAGCTCAAAACATAAGAGTTTGTTTACAAATCCCGTATTCCAATTCCAATGAATCATCTTCCAAATAGTTCTCGTCATATAAACCAAATCTTCCTCATCATTAAAAACACCAACATACAAATATTCATCACCCTCATCATCTTCGATGAACATAGCCTCTAAACAGAGCAAAATAGTGCAAGTTTATTGAAGGTTTGTGCCTTGCAACAATAAAAGTGCATCTTATTCTGCATAATTGACAAGCAAGAAGGGAACAAAAAATAAAATAGGAACCTAAATATTAAAAAGTCACCACAACCTCAAATTAGAGAAGCCACAAAATCACAATAGTTTCATATCAACATATGCGATGGAAGATATGGAATTCCACGCTTCCAAAATTGTCAAGTCATTAAGCAAGAATGTTTGCTTAGTTAAGCTATACCCATACTCTCTAGGTTTTTACTAAAGAAGTAAATTTTACCAATACTTCATAGATAGAAATCAAAGCTCTACCTTTGCCATTCCTATTACTTTCCTTTAATAAAAAAAAAGGTGTCTATACCAGATTATTTAGTTTACATCTTATTTTCATAATATTTTTTATATCTTATAATCATGATAATTTTTTATGGTAACCTTTAAAGAAATTCAAACCTCAATTGTCAGGGTTCTATATAAATAACTCACAATGATTTGAAATAAATATACGAATAAAGTGTAAAATGAAAATTCCTTGCAGCCATGAAAATGCTTCCTATTTTTCAAGAAAGCTCGGTGAATCAATACAAACAACTTGAGGATTGAAACAATTTAGACGTTTTGATAACCCAACATGTACAAGTTTAGAATTTGTTATTTTCAGTTTCTTCTTCTTTTATTTCTTTCAAATTCTTATTGAATATATGATTTCATTGCACACTTGCATCAATTTAGTACTAAAGCAAAACTTTTATACTTTTGTCATGTTTGCCTATGTTTCACTTTCTAGTTGTTTTGTCGTTGTTTTGCAAATGTTTTGCTGTTTTGTGTCCTGTTTTCAATGAAATTTTCATTGTTTTTTTTTTTTTTTTTTTAATAGTTGTTTTCCCTATTTTCACAATTCTACACTTACTTGTGAGCAGTGCTCATCATGTTATCATTGTTTATAAACTCATTTTTATAAGCTGTAACTTCTCTCGAGTCCCAAATACATCACCTAAATAATAAAGCCTTCTACAATCGCATAAAACACCAATAATAGCATATGTCCCACCTCACCCTACACCCAACCGCAGCAAAACAAAAGGCATATTATTTTCTTTTATGACAGCTTTAAATTTCCTCCAACATAGCCATTCTCCCTCACTTGTTTATAAGACAAATTTGAATTCAAACTATAAATTTACATTCAAATTTGAATTCAAAGCTAGTTTATATTTTGAAAACTAATCTAAAGTTTTTATGCAAATCAACAGTAACCTATACAAAATATGCCAATGTTAACTTGGTACGTGTTGCTAGCTTCCTAAGAGATTTTGACTAGAAATTCAACAAAACAATGATATATAATCTATCATCAACCACCCTATTTGACAATCAGGATCTTTTTTATGCCTTCGCATTTCAGATTTATTAGAAAGTGGAAAATTTTAATGTAATTTCTAATCTTCATATGGATTAACATAAAACAAGATCTTAGGGGGGGGTAATTTACACTTTTGATTGTCATGTTGTTTTTTAAAATAGCTCCTTACGCTTTGTGTAAATGATAATTTAGAATTGGAACAAAATTTCATGCAACCTATATTATTGCTTCTTAGTATTTCTCAATGCTTTGAGGAATCAGCAAAAAGTGAATGAGAATTCAATAATTTATATGCTTTGATAATTCAATAAAAGGGGTATGAGGATTTGATATTTTATTAATTTAATTTTCTTTTTTAGAATTTTTTTCCTTGAACCTACAAATTTGTCCCCTTTGCGTCATATCTCGCAAGTGCAACAGACTCAATAGCAAAGGATGATGGCTTTCCCAAGACAAACAAATATAAGAGACAAATCACTCTCCTTTAGAATCTAGTCATAGGCATCTAGCTATGCATGATAAAAAAGCCTAAGTAACAAATATTATCAGACTTCAATAGTGGCAATGAAAACAGCAAAAATAAGTAGAAGAATTGTTGCATAATAACAAAAAAAAGGCACAACTTTCCCAAGACAAACAAATGTAATGGTGAGCAAAAAAAATGTGAAACCTTGGTAATTAGGCAAAGATAAAACGGTCTCATCAATTAACCAAGCAATTACAAACATAGCACTACTTCAGAAAAAGAGAATATATACTATGCATGTGTTAGGAGTTATGATAGGAAATAATTTATTCTTATAAATAAATTATTTCCTTAGAATTAGAGTTATGTTAGGAAATAATTTATTCTTGTAAATAAATTATTTCCTTAGAATTAATGAGATATTTATTTCTCTAGTTTACGTTATTTCCTATATCTCCTAACAATTAATGCAAATTAATTATTGGATATACTAAGTGTTATACCCTTCCTTTCATATCATTTATCTTTTATTATTTTTCCTATTACAAGATTATTATAAGGGTTATTTATAACCCCGTTCATATCAATGAAAATGTGTGTATTCCACTACATTATTCTGAGTTTTAACAGCATGAAATCAGAATTGTAACGGGTTGTTATACAAAGTAAAAATCTTAACGTTTTGCACCTTAAGCAAATATTGGAAATATCATTGCGCTAAAATGACTTCCTTCCAATTGCATAACCTCGTTACGATAAACAATATGCATTAAAATTATACTTGAAAATAGAAATTTAACAATGAAACTCCAAGCCTTGAATCAGATATTGTAAAGCTCTTCTACAACAGGTAGAAGAAATTGCGGATGAAATGATTACTAGCTGCAAATATCTTGAGAAAGGAACAACTTTGAGTGATAATATCAGCATAAATCAAAGCACAGAAGAAAAGCATGCTCAACAAAAGCACGACTTAAACTAGATAACATTTTGTTTCAAGGAACCAGCAATAGATATCGAGCGAGGTAGAACAGAGCTATCTTTCTCAATCTACAAAATCGGCGTACACACAGCACATGCATGAAATGAAAGAAAAAGAAGTAGCAAGAAAGCATCAAAGCAGCAGCTAATACTCAAAACAAAAATAAAGAAAGAGAGACCCGCAACTTTGTTTCAAATTTCAATATTATTTTATTTATTGTTTAATCATTTTGTCATCGAGTAACAGCTTTCGAGTCCTTATCTACACCAAGGCCATACAACACACCAGCATATTTCTCAGTCAATCCGCTGAAGTAGATCTCCCTGAGCTTCCAGAAGGCGCGAGAGGTGAGGAGGCTGTCAGATCCAGCTTGATGGGAGACCCCAACCCTCCGCAAACCAAGCAGCTGGGCAAGCGTGTTGAGCCCACCATGAAGACCGTTGCAAAACTTCATGAGATGCTTGACGTCATATAGAGTCGGGAAGAAGATATTTATGAGTTCGAAAAACCCTGCCTGGGTGTCAGGGAGTTTTTTGCAAGTGAGCAGCTTTAGGAGGTAGCCAAAGTCATGGCCGCAGTGGAAGGCTATCCAGTGCACGTCCTCATTCAGAACGACGCCAGAGGACATGAAAAGCTCACCAAAGCGAAGGGTATCAATACCCAGCTCCTTGTTCTTCTTGAAGTCGATTCCCGATTGGCGTAGGAGCTCAATAGAGTCGGCGGCGTAAATGTCGCACTGGACGTCGAACTCGCGAAAATTGAACTGCCAGATGCAGCCAAATCCCGTGTTGCAAGTGGGGAGATTGCCGCGCTCGTCAGAGAAAGTAAGCCCGAGCTGGATCAGCTTCAACATATTGACATTATCCCTGAGCACCGCGTAGTTGCAGTCGGAGAGCGACTTGAAAGGTCCCAACGGCCGGCACACGATCCCCGGAAACTCCGTGTCCATTGCAACAAAAGGGAAGTCGTCCACAATCTCCCGGATAATAGCAAACTCTTGCATCAGATTGTCATCCCACACCTCTCGAATTTGAACGTTATCATTCTTAGGGGCCGCTGACATCTCTGAGACATACGAGCTGCAAACATTGAACCAAGAAAACCCTCAATTACCATTTCTAGACCATCAAATGACCCGCCCCACGAAGAACAAATCCCCCAATCATACAAATTCAAAATCGCCCTAACGATGGAGTGGAAGAACACGGTAAAAAAAAAACATATCTGACCTGGGGAGAATGAGATCGAAGTGCGGGGACGACGGGCCGAATAGGTTTCCGAAAAAGGCAAAGGATTTTTATGGCTTCCAGGAGAAATATGGCAACAGAGAACATGCATATAAAGAAGCTTTGTAGGGTTTGAAAATTTCTGGGGGCGAAAGAGGCGGTGACTCAACAGTGGGTTGGCCCGGCGCCAGATCCGCATTTGGAGAGTTAATAAAAATAAAAAATAAAAAATAAAATAAAATAATAATGATGGGGAATTTTACTTTTTTTATAAATAATAATTTTATAATTTCAAGGCTTTTCTTAAGAGGGGAAGGCGGTGGGGTAGTCCAACGTGACGTGCGCATGAAGGAGTGAATTATACATTATAAACCTATGGATAGAGTTCATCCGAAACAATGATATTTACAAATTAATCATCAAGGTGATTTTTTTGCTTCATGAGGTATGCTTGTTGCATTTGTTGCCATTTTGGTTGTTGTTAGGTTGTTGTTATGTGGCTTGAACAATTGTTAAGGTGGATACTTTGTATTTGTTGGTTGTATTGTGCTAATAGACCGATGTTGTCTCCATCGCAATCATTATGTTATTCTTGATATTTGTGATTTCTGATGTGATATGGATTCAGGAGACTTTTGTTTATTAGATTGATCTTTCATAGGATAATGATGTAATTTTAAAATTTTTCATGGTATTTTGTTATGAGATTTTTCTCTATTTTAGCTTAGGTTTTGAATATGGCTCCTTGGAAAGCACATTGACAGTTTATCTTAGTTTTTGAAATTTTGAATATTCTGGACTCTGTGTTTGCATGTTTATGAATCTCTTAGAAAAGTTGGGGAAAACTCACATTTCTTCAAACTTTGGGGATTCAATAAAAAAGTTTCGCGACTTGTTTAAAATTTTTTTCACTAAATTATTAATATCCTTTCAATTGTATCTAGACAAAATTCTTAAATTATATTCTATTTATTGTGATAGTTTTTAAAATTTATTTTATCACTTTCAACTCTATTTAACTATTGCTATTTTTTTTCTTTTGAAACTTTATGCTTTGTTTTTTGAGGAAATCATTGTATATTGAATCCTATTTTCAAAAGCTCTCTATCTTTTATAGGATTTTCGTGTAATACTTTGACTCAGTAATGATATTAACTAGTTATGATCCTCAACTTCCCAAACAACAACAACAATAAGCATTTATCACACTAAGTGGGGCCGGCTAAATAAATCCTTTTTCTCCATTGTGCCCTATTGAGCTGCATATTTTTATTTAAATCTAACAGATTAAGATTATTTTTTTTATAAAATATGTCAAAGTCTTTTAGGACTTCTGCTTCCTTTTTTAAGATCAAAATATAGTTATTTTAAAAGTATATAAATATAAACACTTATTTATAGTTATTTTAAAAGTATATAAATATAAACACTTATTTAATTGCCTATGGATAAATTTTCCAAGTGATTTGTGCTGCTTCTTTTGGGTAAACTTTTAGCTCTATTTTATCACAGTCAGCCCTATTTGATTATTGTTAATTTATTTTGGTTTTTATTTCGAATTATTATTGTACAACAAAAAGGTCTTAGTGTAGATCTCACAGGGATCCAACGGTCCAACAGAAGGAAGTATGATGAGGGAAGATCCGTTGCAAGGGGATCATGAGTCCTGATCGAGCCGATTAAGCTAAGCCAAACAAGTAAAAAAACTAATGCGAGGATGGTTAACTGGTACCAACCAAGCAGCCACCTAAAAGCTCACTGAGAGAGCGTTTGAATCTCCAACAAAGAAAAAGCCGACTAGATGCAGAAGTTTATCCCGTAGGAGAGCTAACTAGATGGAATGGTCGGTTCCACAAAGCATATTTGACTACCTAATAGAAGTTAGAAGACTTCTTATTAGAAATATAATCCCAGAGCTAACTGAGCTAAGCCGATCAAGCTCTAATGATCGGGATAATTAACTGAGCCAACTTGCCTAAGCTCAACCAACTGAGCCAAAAAAATGACTAGATGATGAGTATTCATTTATAAACATCTAAAGTATCCAATATAAGCACCATCCATATGAGGGTAAAAATATAATAGCATTATTGTACTAAATCCTCTATTAATAGAGAAAGCATTTAATGAAGAGGGTTGCATGGTTTTTACTATTTATTTGAAAGGTTGTACCTCTAGTATATAATATATTTCTCTCTCCCTCTACATTTTCACTCACTTCTCACGCTTTATTCCTTAGGTGTGATTTGCAAATAAATATGGATTCAACATCATAAATAGTGCGGTGAGTGTAGATCATACCATAGATAAAAAAGATAAGCAAACCAAGAAGAAGAATCTCACAACAAGGAAGATCAACAACAACATGGAGTGCACTTCAAAATTTGTAGCGAACCAGAGCCAAGATTTAAAGGATCAAATGATGAAAAATGAATGGAGGCACGTTGACTCGTAAGAGGGACCCACCACCTTGACATGACGTATTGGCACCAAATGACCGAAAATTCCCCCTGGGCTTGGAGAGAAAGGATGACACCCAACACCTTGACAATGTTGGATCATCACTTGTCAATCACAACTAATTCGAGCGCATAGAAGTGTCACATTAGGCAAAAAAAAAATTGCATTCTTCCGATAAATCTCTAACGTCGAACCCAAAAAATGATTCAACATTCTGACACTTGAAACTTACAAAGGTTAGACTGACCCGATCGGCCATAGTGCTTCTTTTGACTCGATTGATTGCCTTCTCTAGATCAATCAAGTGCTAAAGTGCCAACACTTTTTACCGTGCTGAGGGACTAAACCCTCGCATGTTTCAATAGATTACAACCTAAAATAATCACACCATTTGCAAAATTTAAATGGTTCGTTGCTTATTTCACTAGCTTGCAAAATTCTCGTAAAACTTGGCATCCTCTCTTATAGCTTTGCAAGGGTAGAATAAAACCCTACATGCCTTCATCACTCACTTCCAAAAGTAACTGTTAGAAGTTTGGGGCCTAAAGTCTACAATCGCCTACACAACCCTCACCCACATACTTAAAGAAGAACCTTTTCACTATGCACAAGGATTACATCGCATGATGTCACCAACCGAGCTGTTGGAACTAACCAATAACCATATATCAACAAAATAATAAAACTCCCTTCTCACTTCATTCAGAACTGAATAAACCAACTGTCACCCGTCGAAGAGAACCACATATGGAGAAGGGTAGACACTGATACACAATCCTCGCCTTCCTAACCAATCCCACTTTNCGCCCTCCGCACCTAATAATTAGACAAATAAATAAATATAAAATAGGGTCTAAACCTAATAAATTATTTATAAATTTGAATGCAATACAAATTGCACGCGCATAAAAAAACATTTAAGTCTTAATTTGTATATACATATTTCTTCACAAATTTAGTCCCAACTCGCAGAATTCGCAATTCTTTGAATCTATGACCTCAGCAACAACGAGCTCCCAGCTATAAGATTAAGATTGATGGATCTGTCTGCTAAACTTTATTTCATAATAAATGTATGTAATATATATCATTTACCATTATGGACTGTGACAGTTTATATATATATATATATATATATATATATAAGTGAATAAAAAAATAAAAAAACAATTTATAATTTGTCAAAAAAAAAAAAGCTCCCAAATAGCTTCGCTTCGAAATCTTTCGATAATTAAGTGAGCTGAACACAAATAATTTTTTAAAGCTCAAATTATAAATACATTGAATACGAACAGCTCTTTATTAGATCTTGTTGGGCTCGCTTTTAGCTCAAAATAAAAAACTTATATATATTATTTATTTGATAACATCATAAATATTAAATATAAATCATAACAACTGGTGTAGTCTAGATTTGAATCCAATATCCTCCATGTTTTTTCCTAATTAATTTGAACAAAATAATTTCGAGTCAGTCACTAGCCAAACACGAATAAAAATAACAAGAATATGTAAATCGAGCCAAACATGAACACACTTTTTAAGAACAATTTTGAACAATATTGATTTCACAAGAGCTAAACACAAGCAAAGCTGAGCTCGCTCAAGATCGAAAATGTTGCTTATATATCAATTTTCGTCCCTCTGGAAATTAAAATTAAATATGAAATTCTCCAATATTTGTTGTGCCACGAATACTTTCATAACAAGAGAAATTTAATATAAGAGAGATGATATTAAAACTGTACCAAATATAATTGGGATGTGCCAACCCATCCTATTTAATGTTTCATAAAAAGAGAGCGATAGGATCCTTCCGCATCTTCATTAGGTAAGCAGTTTTCGGCCTTTTTAGAGTCCCTATCGATTAAGAAAAAAATTAATTCACATACATACAAGCCTATTTCAATTTCAATTTATTTACATATTTAACACACTAATTTTATCTTAACGTTTTGATTTTAATTTAAATAAATAATAATAATAATAATAATCCAAAACAAGGCCTAGTAGTTACTAAATGAGCGTTTGGGTCAGCTTGTGCATTTCAGGATATTCAGCTTATCCTGAAATGCAGTCCACGCGTCGACCGCGTGGTTCCACCCGTGACATGCATTTAGTGTAAAACACGATCTAAATGATATCGCGGGGTTCTAAAAAAAATTACGCCAAACTGACACTAAAGCATTCATCTCATGAGACAGAAGAAAAAAAAAAAATTTTTTTACCTTCGCATCAGCTAGAATGGCAGGCTCTTAGACGTAGATGCCGTCAGTTCACGAAAAGAATCCAAAGATGAAAAATCCTGCGGTAGATTAGCTCGCCGCGCAATCCGCCGCATGTTGCTCTGCCAGCTCTGCACGACCAACCTCCTCAAAGCCCTCCTCTCCTCATTCATCCCCTTTTCCTCCTCCACCTCCGCCGCCGCCGCCGCCGC
>JXCR01144531.1:126735-137121 GCA_002079205.1 Phalaenopsis hybrid cultivar
AAATTTTTAAGCTCGAAATGTAAACAAGCCGAACACGAACAACTGTTTGCTCGTTCATGTTCGGCTCGAAATGGCTCGAAATGGCTCGAAAAAAAAATTATATAATTTTTTATATAACAATATATTACATATATATTTATATATAATAATAAATTATATATATTTATGTCTAAATTTAAATAATAACACCTCATGTGGCAATGTGGTTAGTGTTTTTTTTTGCATATATTTGATCCAGGTTCGAATCTCACACTTTACATCTAGTTTTTTCAATTTTAATTTAACAAGTCAATTTCGAGCCGAACACGAACACGAATATTTAAATCGAGCCGAACACGAACACACTGTTCACGAGCCGATTTCGAACACGAGCCGGTTTCGAACACGATCTATTTCGAACGAGCCGAACACAAGCTCGCTCAAGCCTGAGCTCGCTCAAGCTCGGCTCGTTTACAGCCTTACTGCCGTGTGCTAACAAAAACATATTCTCTTCTAGCATATCTAAAGCTCTGAAGCATCACCATTGAAATATTTATTTATTCCTAATTTATAACTCAAGAAACAAACAAAACAAGAGCAAATGTTATTTCTTTTTTTACATCAGACAAGATCCAGAAATTAAAAAAAACAAAGAACTTAAACTCCTGCCGCCCATCTTCCTTCAACCGCAGCACTCCTGCAGCAAAAGACAAGCACATGGCAAACAATTGTGTAAAAGACCATTTAATTCATTTCTAGGGTTGTTATCAAGATAAGCATTATTTGCGATCTTTTTAGGTTCATTTACATACATAACACACAATTCTTCTTTATTTACATATCTAACAAAAGGTTACGAATGTAAATAGCAAAATTTAGAAAGTCAGATTTGTAAGAGCATAAGAATGGTGTGGTATGTTGGTAAATTTTACTTTTTTTTTTTATTAAAGAAGAAAAAAAGTCAAAGAACATAAAAGAAAAAGGACCATGCAAAAAATCAAATTTTTAACTAAAACCCAGTCCTGCATGCCCCTTCAACGAACAACTCAAAACATTTTGGAAAAGCACGAAGGACAAAATCAAGGGTCTTTTTTCCGAACTTTGAGACTAAATAAATAGAGCGATTATTGCGTGCGGAGGGCGCACGCAGAACTGCGCGCGCCCTCCGATCACAGCCGCACATCGCGGCTNAAAAGCCTTCTTAAATGCTGTATAATAGATTTTGGGCCTAAGAAATATTTTTCTATCATTTGAGTTTTGTATTTTATTTGTTTGGACATGAAGCGTGCTGGAAGATTCACGGCGATAGAGTAATAGATTATCGTCTTAGCGTTGCACAAGAATTTAACACACATTCAGAAGAGAGAAAAGAATTAGTACTGACATCGGAGGTCCTTAGATGGATAAAAATCCATGGGGTCTAGCTCAATTAAAGAGTTTCACTATACAACGAGGATTACAGTTGCAACAACTTCTCTCAGAGGCGGGAAAAGAATAGAAATTCTCCCAAATTACAACATCGTGCATATAAATTTGTTGCAAGGAAAGGACGACTACTGATAACAATCGGCGGCGGTCGGCAGGTGTTGGTCGACTGCGGTCGGCGGTAATGATCGACGACGACATAAGTAATGTTGGACTTTAGTTTTTTCTTAAAGCTTCAAGTTTTTCCTCAAGCCTCAAGTTCCCCCATCAATCATGAGAGGGATGAGACTCTATTTATAGAGTTGTCAGTGCAATTAATGCAAGAATGTGAAAAACTCTGATCAGAAGGTCCGAAGAGGCTACATCAATTAGAGGCTTTTGATTGACATTTGAGGATCTTAACAACGTTGAAATTGAGTGATCTTAGGTTCATTGGATTCAACTTGTCAAGATGTTCGATTTGGCTATGAACTCGCTGAATTCGACATCCATTTGACCTCCCAAATATGTCCAAAAAAATTTTCAAAAGCGGTTTAATATATTGATCTAAACTTGGCTTGACTCGGATTAGATCAATTTTTGTATCATCGAGTCCGCCTCATCGAGCCGGTCAGTTTGATTATAAGTTTGTCAGGAGCTCTAAATGACTCTTAATTGAAGTTTGAGTTTATTTTGCTCAAATGGGTGCATCATGTTTAATGTCACACATTATGATTCGTGTCGAATGTTGTAAATATGTTGATGGTGAATTGGTACATAAATTGTAGACCATGATTGGTCTTGCAAATTCAACTAATCACATATTTGCTTGAATTTTTGATCTTATTATGATAAGTCCATAAGAACGAGTGCTAATGTGATGAGCTAAATTGTCATGATTTATTTCTCTCATATATGAAGCTATTGATAGTTAGATCTCCCACACATAACCATTATTGTATTGTTTTCCATAAATTACAATTTTTTTTTTTGTTGAAAATTACTCGATGTTTTATCATTACTTTGATCCCCTTAGTGTCAAAACAACATTATCTATTTTAGGATTCGCACTCGACTCCATCATAGGGTTGAAGACCAGCCAAGTCACTTTATTAGCTACTTCAATATCATTAAGAGCTATTGCATCATAATAAATCCAACATGATTACAATTACTTTATTTTAACATTTAAAATTTTAACAAAGTTTTTATTTAATTGCACATCTAAAATTGATTTTTTTAACCTACCAAGGAATCTCCCATGTAAAGTGGGCCTCCTGGGCCTATTTAATTGATTCTAGTCCTCATGAACTTGAAGCCTACTTTTCTCTAACTGATCATACTCATGGACCACATCCATAGAAGTGATGACCACAAGAACCATCTCTCAAAAGATTTAATGAATTGGCCAGCTCCTTTGCCTAGTTCACTTGAACCTACCAAGCTTCTCCGCCGACTTCGCACATACTCGCTGAGCTTGTTCGCTGAGCTCACCTACACATCTCAAGCTTCACCATCAAGGTCCTTTATCGGTCTTTTGAAGTTAACATGTTGATAAAAAAAAAAAAAAAAGATTTTGACCCATCACCATCCATGCCCATCTATGAATCACTTGACATCTACAACAATATATGTTCAAATGACAAGTTTCAATAGACTACATACAATACAACCTACAACATAACATTTATTTATTCTTCTCTTTTTTGTAGTCCCAGGGGAAGGAGTATAAGATAGATAAAAAAAGAAATCATTCCAAATCCATCTTTCTACAACACATTATCCCTATTGTTACAAGTATCTCTTTTATTTTGTAGCTTTGAAGCTCAAATTTCAGAAAAAAAAGACAACTTTTTCAAGATTTTTCTCTGCCGTGTGCTAACAAAAATATATTCTCTTCTAGCAAATCTATAGCTCTGAAGCATCACCATTGAAATATTTATTTATTCCTAATTTATAACCCAAGAAACAAACAAAACAAGAGCAAATGTTATTTCTTTTTTACATCAGACAAGATCCAGAAATAAAAAAAAAAAATAAAAAAAAAAAGAACTCTGAAACTCCTGCCGCCCATCTTCCTTCAACCGCAGCACTCCTGCAGCAAAAGACAAGCACATGGCAAACAATTGTGTAAAAGACCATTTAATTCATTTCTAGGGTTGTTAGAAAGATAAGTCTTATTTGCGATTTTTTTAGGTTCATTTACATACATAACACACAATTCTTGTTTATTTACATTTCTACAAAAGGTTACGAGTGTAAATAGCAAAATTTAGAAAGTCAGATTTGTAAGAACATCAGAATGGTGTGGTATGTTGGTAAATTTTACTTTTTTTTATTAAAGAAGAAAAAGAGTCAAAGAACATGAAAGAAAAAGGAACATGCAAAAAATCAAATTTTTAACTAAAACCCAGTCCTGCATGCCCCTTCAACGAACAACCTAAAACATTTTGGAAAAGCAGGAAGGACAAAATCAAGGGTATTTTTTCCGAACTTTGAGACTAAATAAATAAATATAAAGTAGGGTCTAAACATAATAAAGTATTTACAAATTTGTTACATTTATGATTACAATGAATGCAATACAAATTGCACACGCATAAAAAAAACATTTATGTCTTAATTTGTATATACATATTTCTTCACAAATTTAGTCCCAACTCACAGAATTCGCAATTCTTTGAATATATGACCTCAGCAACAACGAGCTCCCAGCTATAACATTAAGATTGATGGATCTGTCTACTAAACTTTATTTCATAATAAATGTATGTAATATATATCATTTACCATTATGGACGCATATATATATAAGTGAATAAAAAAAATAAAAAAAACAATTTTTAATTTGTCAAAAAAAAAAAAAAAAAAGATACCAAATAGCTTCGCTTCGAAATCTTTCGTTAATTAAGTGAACTGAACAAAAATAATTTTTTAAAGCTTAAATTATAAATAAATTGAACACGAACAACTCCTTATTAGATCTTGTTGGGCTCGTTTTAGCTCAAAATAAGAAACTTATATATATTATTTATTTGATAACATCATATATATTAAATATAAATCACAACAACTGGTGTAGTCCAGATTTGAATCGAATGCCCTCCATATATTTTTCTAATTAATTTGAACAAAACAATTTCGAGTCAGACAGTAGCCAAACACGAATAAAAATAACAAGAATATGTAAATCAAGTCAAACACGAACGCACTGTTTAAGAACAATTTTGAACAGAATTGATTTCACAAGAGCTAAATACAAGCAAAGCTGAGCTCACTCAAGATCCAAAGTATTGCTTATATATCAATTTTCGTCCGTCTGGAAATTAAAATTAAAAATAAAATTCTCCAATATTTGTTGTGCCACGAATACTTTCATAACAAGAGAAATTTAATATAAGAGAGATGATATTAAAACTATACCAAATATAATTGGGATGTGCCAACCCATCCTATTTAATGTTTCATAAAAAGAGAGTGATAGGACCCTTCCGCATCTTCATTAGGTAAGCAATTTTCGGCCTTTTTAGAGTCCCTATCGATTAAGAAAAAAATTAATTCACATACATACAAGCCTATTTCAATTTCAATTTATTTACATATTTAACACACTAATTTTATCTTAACGTTTATACCATCAAATATTTCATATCACATCATCTAAAAATAAAATCCACCTTTTTTTTAATGCATTGGCAAGGTGTTATGAAGGTAAAAATCAGACATTTAGAAAATATATAATATTTTAATTTAAATAAATAATAATAATAATAATAATAATCCGAACTAAGGCTTGGTAGTTACTAAATGTGTGTTTGGGTCAGCTTGTGCGTTTCAGGACATTCAGCTTATCTTGAAATACAGCCCGCAATTCGACCCGTGTTCTAATTTTAGTGTAAAAAATGGAACGAAATTTTTGGATGAGGAGCAAAATGGACGATCAAAAAGATTCAGCGGCGTTTTCAAATACTGCCCCAAATTAAATCATTCATCTCATGAGACTGAAAAAAAAAAAAAACTTTTTTACCGTCGCATCAGCTAGAATGGCAGGCTCTTAGAGGTAGATGCCGTCAGTTCACGAAAAGAATCCAAAGATGCAAAATCCTGCGGGAGATTAGCTCGCCGCGCAATCCGCCGCATGTTGCTCTGCCAGCTCTGCACCACCAACCTCCTCAAAGCCCTCCTCTCCTCATTCATCCCCTTTTCCTCCTCCACCTCCGCCGCCGCCGCCGCCGCGGATATAATCCGGCCGCCGATGGCGGAATCAATCGGCGCCGACACCGCTACCATCCTCTTAGAAACCCCCTTCCCCTTCTCCTCATTCAGCATCTCCAAAATCTGCGATGCTCGCTTCTGCGCGAGCGCGCTCCCAACCAGCGCGAGCTCAAGCAATGCCGATGTGATCCCCGCCGCCGCCATCGCCGCTCGTTCACCGCCTCTCGATTTGTGCGCCATCACCATCAGAATGTACGCCGCTTTCTCCTGACACCCTGGCTCGTCGCTCCAGTTCAGCACGTCGATCAGAACCGAAAACGCGTCGGCGGTGCAGCTCACAGCTCGCCTGCCCTCCGGCGATGCGGCGACTAGGTTGGAAAGCACGGCGAGAGCCCGCTCACTGATCTTAGTATCCTCGCTGACTGCGGAGATGAGAGAAGAAACGAGGCCGGCGTCGATTATCCGGTCAGCGTTTGAAGAAGAGATCGAGAGGTTGAAAAGAGCCCGCAAGGCGTCATCTTTGGATTGGGTGGAGTTAATGTTGAGGTTAGGATCGCGAAAAAATTTCACCAGGAAGGGGATCGCGCCGGAGGAAGCTCCGATGATGGGCTTGTTGGCATCCAAAGCACTGAGGCAGAGAAAAACGGCGACGATCGCCGCCGCCGTCTCCGGCGGCGGCGTTGGCAGGCTAGATTCGATCAGAACCAGCATTTTGTGAATCGCTCCAGCTTTCACTATGGCCGATTTGTTCCTGTGTAAGTTTCGTTTTTAAGGAATTAGGGATCGCAGAAAGGGGAGAATGAGAGGAAAGATCATAGCTTTATTTACTCGTCATTGCCGATTCCGAGATTGAGGAGCGCGTAGAGAGCAGAGATATGGGAATCGGAGTCTTCCGCATCGAGCAATCCGATGAGTGGAGGAATGGCGCCGAGCATTGCGAGCGTCTGCCGGGCCTCTGGGTTATTCTTTGCTAATCTTCGCACCTCCGCGGCCGCATCAGCTCGCCGGCCATCACGGCCTTCCCCTGTTTCCTGAAGACGCATCACGACGCCCTGCATTTCTTCGAAAGCTTCGATCTTTAGCTTCTTTTCGGCTTCTTCTCTCCTCCGTGACTCTCGAGCTTCTTCTTGAAGAAGCTCGGACAGCTTTTCGAACTGTCTCTCGTCTTCCGGAGCGGGTGGATTGCTGCGGGGTGTTTCTACTTCCTTTTTCCGGCGGTGGGTTGTTGCGCCGCATAGCACGGCTTCCAAAAGCCTCCGGCGAATACCGGCGGTGGAGAATGGAGACAACCGGGCGCCGGCGACGACCTCGCACCTTGCCATGGAGACTGCTAAGGTGTCACATCAGTTTAAAGGTGTGTCGGGGAAGAAGAAGAAGCTGGGTACACGACAGAACCTAACCCTTCTTAAGTTGTTCCCATCTTCCGCAGTTATACGAGAAAAGGGTGCACGAAGCTCGAGAAATATAATTTTAAAAATTTTAGCTTTACACAATGGTCATCACAACCGACGACAAATCTAATGGTTTTGCATCGAAACAGTTCACGGCTGAAATTTGTGCAAAATTTGAAAGTATATATTTTTTCTAGTATTTTTTAGCTAATTTAATCATAAGTGTTTAAACATTTCACATACTCTGAAATTTTTAGTCTGCGGCTTAGGGTCCGTTTGGGGCAGCTTATAAAATGTCGCCGCCGTACTGTTTGGTTCGCGCGTTTCACCAGCTTATCTGAAACTGTGTTTGGGTTTTTACACTAAACGNAGAAATTATATATTTTTTCTAGTATTTTTTAGCTAATTTAATCATAAATGTTTAAACATTTCACATACTCAAGATGTAGATTCTAAAATTTTTCCGCTGCTTAAGCTCTTGGCAATTTATTTGATGCCATGACGTTCTGAAAATGCATCTGATTTATTTGAGAAAATTGTATATTGACAGCTTATGTGTTTTCAAAAATGTTAAAAATAATATTTTCTGACAGCGATCTGACTTTTCCAAAAAAAAAAATAAAAAGTTATAATAGCCACTTATTATGTTGAATAACATATTATTTTTAAACAGCTTATCAACAAATTATTCAATAAACTAAAATGAGTTATATATTTGGGGCATTTACGGACATACTACATAATTACTACATATTTATAATTTTAACATCAATTTTTTTTTTTTATATTTATACCGCTTAAATCTTAGATATAATATAAAAAATATCATTATTTATAATTTCTTAAAATGTAAAATACATTTTTGATGAATATATAAGATGAGCTACGAGGTTGTCTCCTTCCTCTTTTAATTTTTCATTATTATTGACAAGTTATTTTAACTCATCGAAGCTATAACATGGCTTTGGCATTTTATCATCCTATTTGGTGTGAAAATCACACTCACCCTTTCCATCTCTTGTTATGCTAAAAATGTTATAATATTTTCTATCATTAAAATTGGTACCATCATTATGACATTAAATTTCTCAACTGGTTTTATTGCTTCTCCAACATTTTGGTAAATATAATTAAGAGTCTTATTTGCTACTTTAAAGCAACATCCAATTTGCACATGCAACAAAATCTATTTGTATTTTCCTTCTCGTTATTACATTTTAAGTGCCCGGGCTTGCTTGTTGGTCTTTTCCAAGTCTTAAATGACAACATTGTTATTCAACAAAATCTAGCTCATGATTGATGGCAACAAGACCAATTGTCCTCAAACATATTTTATTCCTAAGGGATGCATCCAACTCCTAAATAATCATTGATCCAAATTTTATTATCATGAAAGTCCCGTGATGAAGTAATTCATATGATATTTTGGGATTATACTTGTTTTTCGAGATGCAAATGTAGTATTGACACTTTATAAGTAATCTCTCATTGCGGTTTATAACAAAGCTACTATAATGTGTGTTGCAATATGAATTTCATACAGCCAATTAATTTCTTAACAAATAATTAAATATATGACTCTCAAATGGTGAATGTTTTTATTTTAAGAATGGTTTGTTAAGGTGTTCATATATTTCTAATAAAACAATTTGTTTGGCTTAGCACAATCTTTTGAACATTTACTTCATAAAATTTGATGTGGTTGGCCAATTGAACTTACACTTCTGATGCTAGATGATTCAATCTATTTGGCACCAACTAAGATGCTTTATTTACAATTGAGTTGCATTTAATAGCACCTTGAAGATAACTCATACTACCTGCAACATTCACATTCACCTTCTTTGCACCTTTTTATAATCCCATGAATAAATATATACATCATAATTAATTCTCTTACCCTTTCTTTTGCCCAGTTATTAAAAAATAGCTTCCATGGATCATCACTATCCTCTTACGCCCATTACTTTGTAAAATTTAGAACAAATTAAGGATATGAATAACACCACAATGCTTTTACTATTCTTTTACACATTGCTTAGTTCATTTGTGGAGTGAAAGGAATAATCTTTTGTTTGGTAATGATATTGCAAGCTCCTCATCTCATTTGTGGAGTGAAAGTAAAGTGGGAAACCCAAAGTTAAGATATGGAAGCAAATTTGGATGAAGTCAAGTGGGCAAGCAAAAGATAAGAAAATGGAAGCAAGTAGTTGCTCCACATAACATATTTATTGTTTTTTTAATGCTATTTTTATTACTATTTTTTACTAGATGACATGAAATACATAATAGTTTATATTGTTGGATGATTTTGTTTTGATATGTTAAACTTAACACTGAGTATTAGAGTTAGATTCGCCTGTCATTTTCTTTACAGATTTTGATTATTTTGATGGATTATTTGTTTCTCATGAAACTCCATTTTAATGGCTACCATTTTCTTGCCCTTTATAATGTGTATCTTGCTTATACAATTTGAGCATTATTCTTAATTTTCAAAATAAATAGCAATAAAATAATTTGTATGAGTGGCATCATTTTTCCATAACAAAAATGGGATTGACATGCTTAATATTTAAAATTATTTTATTAATATATTTAACATTTATTTATCTTTTATTTATTAAATTATCTTTTGTGTAAACTTCTATCTCACACATTATGCTTATATATATAAAAAAGTGAGAAATTTAGGATGAGACTTGAAGAAGTTGCAATGAGAGAAGAGAAGCTCACATTTATAATTGATAGTCAAACCGAAGGGTGAGAAAATGATTTTTTTATATAATATTTTAAAAATAAGTATTATATAGGTCAATATAAATATTTAAGTAATAAATAAATAAAAAGAATAGTTTTAAGTATCATAGATGTAGATAAGTTTTAAGTTTTTAAATAAATATATTTATTAAATTATCTAAATATTATAATGAATGAATGCTTTCTTCAATTGGGCTGCCCCTCGGCTTCGCTGCTTTAAGTGAAAGGCACGTGGTACGGAGATTTTTTTTTTAATTTAAATTTGACTAATTATGTATTTGATATATATATATATATATATATATATATATATATATATATATATATATATATATATATATANGATTAGCCGGTCAGCGTTTGAAGAAGAGATCGACAGGTTGAAAAGAGCCCGCAAGGCGTCATCTTTGGATTGGGTGGAGTTAATGTTGAGGTTAGTATTGCGAAAAAATTTCACCAGGAAGGGGATCGCGCCGGAGGAAGCTCCGATGATGGGCTTGTTGGCATCCAAAGCACTGAGGCAGAGAAAAACGGCGACGATCGCCGCCGCCGTCTCCGGCGGCGGCGTTGGCAGGCTAGATTCGATCAGAACCAGCATTTTGTGAATCGCTCCAGCTTTCACTATGGCCGATTTGTT
>JXCR01144531.1:144022-159751 GCA_002079205.1 Phalaenopsis hybrid cultivar
T
Organism: Phalaenopsis hybrid cultivar; assembly: GCA_002079205.1. NCBI lineage: Eukaryota > Viridiplantae > Streptophyta > Magnoliopsida > Asparagales > Orchidaceae > Phalaenopsis > Phalaenopsis hybrid cultivar. The sequence goes on from JXCR01144531.1 coordinate 144,024, forward strand.
ATATATATATATAGATTATCTCCTACGCATGAACAAGCTACTTCATAAAGAATAAATCTTATGCTATCATCATATAAGCATGGGCACAAAAATATTATGAAATCCTTTTGTAATAGGTATTATATTTAACGAGAAATAACTTCATTACTTTGGCCAGTGTGTGTGTGAGCGCGCGTGTTTCACACACACACACCCGCCATTCAACTCAAAACGAGTATAATTATTTATAAACTCATTTTTCATACTTTCAGCAATAGCAAACAAATAGTTTAATATTATATTAATTTATTCAGAAGATGATGGGCACAAGTCTAAATAAAGACACAGGGTGGCCAGTTTTCTATCAGCACCACTGCAGGAATATCGTCGCTTTGATGAGCTAAGAAGTCGTGCATTTGCGTGACTGACAAATGTTCAGAAGACAGAATTTTAAATTTGAATCGAATTAGTAACAAAACATTAAGCGTGCATGTCAAGTGATTACTCTGCACAAGTATTCTAAGACTACAAACTAAAAATCAATAAATAATGACTCCACACTTAAATGCTTTATTTGGTTTGGAATAAGTTTTATTAGATTAAATTCACTCGAAATCATAATAATTTGTCATAATTAGTCTGAATTAAATAAAGTAAAGTAAATGGGATGCAGGGATTATTTGACATTACACAGCATTACATCTTTATTTTACTGAATTATGATAGTAAACTTTTTAGTGTATGGTAAAAGTATAATGTCATAATAATGATTTCCACTATGCAGTACTTTTCGTAGATGGAAAGGGTCAACAGTTCCTACACGCTTTGTCCGACCAAAAATGAGTTGGTATCATTGTGAGGAGAGGATTTATCAACACTTATTTGCTGAAAATAGATGCCTATTAATGGGAGGGAATAAATAAATATGATGTGAATTATACTCAAGGGAGAAAAATGATATATTTCACTTAGAATATTCATTCTGTTAATCTCTCTCTCTCTCTCTCTCTCTCTCTCTCTCTCTCTCTCTCTCTCTGTATATATATATTACTAATAAACAGCACATGCTAACGCCTGGATTTTAAGTTTTACCATATGTTATCTATTAGTTTCAACTTTAGACATAACTGACAAAGGATTTCTATTTGTAGGCATACAAGATAAATATAAGAAAATTTCATGAGTGAAATAACCATTATAATCATAAGATGGTCAAGATACATCTCAGATTACACACTTACAAGTGCAGATGACTGCAGAGAAGATAATCAAGATTCTTTTATTATATTTACTGGCCAAAACTAAAATGCATCTAAAAGTACATAGGAAACATACAGAGTAGAATATTAAAATGCTATTTTTATTAAATCGTTAGACCTCATACCTGAATTCGAATTAATTTTCTTAGTTGCAATTTAGCCCAAGCTATATGATGGAGAAGGCAGGTTAATGACGGTGCTCTTGACCTTGATCATCATGTTTATGCTGTTTGTGATTCCCTGTGAACCAATACCACTCTCCTTCAAACCCTGAAACAACAAACAAATAACAAGTTAGAGGTAGGTGATCATTTTGTGATTCTGTTATCAGAACAATAGGTTTAAATCTTCAGCATTTAATTGAAATTGTGTTTCGATAAGTTAATGGGAAATGAAGATGGGGCGTGCCTGAAAGGGGAAATGGTCAGGTCCTCGAGCTGGCGCAGAGTTGATCTGAACAGTGCCAGTCTCCATAGCGTCACTGATCATAATAGCTTTATTGATATCCCTTGTGAAGATGGAACCCTGTTGATTTGCTCATTTTAGTAATGAAATGAACAGTAGAGTTCATACAGATTTCTCATATTTTGAATTTCAAACATTGTACTCATTGAGCAGAGAAGAGTGTGCACCAGTGATCTACTAAGTTATGTAGTTAATTTTGAAGCTACGGCTGCTACCCTTTCCCAAGCAGAAAAAGAAAAACAGCAGGCCTTCCAGGGCATGCTTGGAAGGCTATTATATGCAAATTCGCCAAGTACATATTTCCCTAAGTAAAAGAATAATAATCTGCAGTCATTTCCCATCAATACCTTTTGCTGTTTTTCCTTGTTCGGTCAACTAATTGAGCTTTCTATCCTCTAGTTGAACAGCAGTTTGTTCTCCTCTTTGAAATAAGCACATAATAGTCTTCCTCTATATTGCTTTAATTGTTTTCATTTTCTTTATTATTTCAACATGGTCAGCATCTCAATTAGCTCTTGATTGAAAAATCATAGTGTTATTGGTTGTAGAGAAACCACAGCCATGTGTTCCTCGTTCCCATCAACAGGTTTGTCAACTATATAAGAGGGCAGGGGCAGTCTCTCTCTCTCTCTCTCTCTCTCTCTCTCTATGGGGGGACCATCTAGGAGCAGAAAGTTAGAGATACTTCCCTATCGTTTTTCTTAATCAGTTACCCTCTCTCTCTCTCTAGGAGGGACCATCTAGCAGCAGAAGGTTGGAGATACTTCCCTTTCATTTTTCATCACTTGTGAGCAATTTGAATGTTACAGATCAACAACTGAAAGCAGAAACCATATGGAGGTAAGCGCAGTACCACACTAAATTCTCAGTCTCTTATATAGTTATGTTAAAACTCTGAGTTCACTACCACCAAACTTCAGAAATCTGACTCAAAAGTTCACTTTATAATCATCCTTTTCTTTGGCAAACCGATAGATATCCCGCAACTAATTTTACCCATTAATACTATACTTTTTCAATCAATATCAAAATGAGATGCTAAAAAGGTGTATAGCCAACTCTAAATAAATCTCGATGCACCTATAATAAATATAGGATAAAACAAATAAAAAATATGATGGTAAATTAATTTAATAAAAAAATTTGAAAAGACTCGATCATGGATTATTGACTCAAGATAATATGATCATATGACCGAAGATATCTTCTAATTTCACAAAATACATATTTGTTCCAAAAAACCTCTCTGTAAGGATGCTCGTCTTTTTCTCATCTCCAATTACAAGTGTTAAAACAATAAAAAACTTCTCAGAATCAACAATCCGAAATTCTATACTGCTAATTCCCAAACTTTCTCGCAATCTACTATCTATCACCATAATCAAAGAATATATAAATTGTGTTACTGTATATTTCCTTAATAAATTTGAAGTTGTAATCTCAGAAAGGAAGATTTGCAATGCTAAGAAAATACTGAACTCTAACTCATGTGTGATGAAAAAAAATCAAGAATTACAAACAAAATATGGTAAATATAATCTTTTGCTACAAAGAGCACAATTATGATATGACACCTCCTTCATAGTTATCCAAACTCGAAGTATCTCAACAAATTATTCTAATATTTATTTACCAAAAAAGTTTGAAGCCATTTAAGCGTAAAATATGATAACTAACAAAACACTCCGGGAACAACCTATTCAAGCCATCTCTAAAAGCCTATTAACATTTTTGTATCATTCATCGCATAATCTAGGAGGCTTGAGTAGTTTACATCGTTTGTTGACGACTACGTCAGAGTTTATTGGATTTGTTTCATTACTAGATAAAAATTCAAATACTCGTAACCGGCATTAAAAAGGATATTTTAATATTCAAAATACTCATAACTGACATTAAAAAGGATCGAGATAGGGCTTGGTTAGGGCTTGCGCGCGACAGAGAAGAGGCAAGCCATCTGGGAGTGTGCGTGAGTTAGGTGAAATAGGTTTTAAATATATTTGTTTTTTTTATTTTAATATTTGAAAGCCCTAATTTACACATTTCTGGCTCGGACTTGTCATCAAAATGCAATGGATGTCCCCCTAGCTAAAATCAACGTCCCAGACGCACCAACACAGTCCGTTTCGTCATCCGGGGTTTCGTCGACGATCGGGACAAAAATATGTCAAATTCAATTTTCTTCAAATTTTTTGTCTGTGATCAATCGTTTTCGAAAATTGATTTAAGTTCTGATTAATTATGACCTTTACAGGTGCAAATGATCTGAATTTTGGTGTATATGTGCGCAAAAATTGTGGTACTCCACAGAACGGAATCTCCTAATCTAAAGGGTTTTCTTAGGGCTTTCCCGATCCTTATAAGAACTCTCTCCGAGTGTCCACATGGTGGTCATTGACCACTCAACCAAATGATGATGGTCCGTGAACACAACCACTCGATCAAATGATGATGGTTTGAGATCACCCATGCGAGACACTGCAAGAGAATCAGGAAGTGGTTTGAATTTCCAAAAAGGATGGGTCCCAACACTAGTCCTCTAGGAGAGTCAATACGGGAAATCCTAAGTCTAGATCCTAGGCTCAATGAAGAGGAAGAAAAGACCTCATAAATTAATTATCAAAAAAACTTTTACAACAGTTGCTCAATTCAATTCAACATAAATTATTCGCTCTTATTGTCAACTGTGAAAAGCTGAGAAGTTCAGCTCCTCTCCATGGTGGGTCAGCCAACTTCTTCACAGAATCATGGAAAGATTTGATTAGAGATATCTTTGAAAACACATTTCTTAGTTTTATTCCCTTTCTATTTTTTGTTTCTTCATTTTTTGTTTCAGAATTATTGTCATTCCTAATTTCTACTATATATATTTGGTAAGTTTGCAAATTAGGAGGGATTGATTTCTCTCTCTATGTGAATAACTGGAGAAGTATTTTTCCTCCACAAAAAATCCCTTTCTCCCAAAGGAATGATCACCACTAAGTTTAAAATCAAGGGCTTATGAACCATGAGATATTTTCTAGGTATGGAGGTTGTGAGATCCAAGAAAGATATCGTTAAATCACAGAGGAAATACATCATAGATCTAGTAAAGGAGATGTGGATGATTGGATGCAAGCTTTCTGTACTTTAATGAATCCCAAAAAGAAGTCTAATAGGGAGGAAGAAAGTGTATCTGGATAAGGAAAAATATCAAAGATTGATAGAAAACCTATTCTTCTTGTAACATACGTGACCGGATATTGTATACTCTGTCAGTATTGTGAGCCAAAACATGAATAACTCAAATGATGAGCATTTGGAGATGATGTCAAGATCCTGAGGTTTCTCAAGAAGACTCCGGGTTGAGAATTAATTTTTGAGAAAACGATAGACAAAGAGGTTGAAGTCTACACTGATGCAATCATGTAAATTGGGTCGGAGAACTCATTGACATAAGGTCAATCACAAATTATTGCTCATATGTATGGAGAAATATGGTTACATGAAGAAGAAAGAAGCAAGTTGTTTCTAGAAGCAGTGTTAAATTAGAGTATATTGCAATCGCCTTAAAAATCTATGAAGGGATCTAGTTTAAAAATTATTAAAGAAATTAGCGTGTACCTCCAAAAGGCCTATACAAATATTTTGGGACAATCACGCAACCAATAATATTGCCAAGAATCTAGTGCATCATGATAGAGCCAGACATATTGAAATTGATAGGCACTTTATATATATAAAGTTTAATGGTGGAATTATACAGCTAAGCTACATCTCGAAGCACCAAAAAGTTGTCGATGTCTTAACCAAAGCTCTTCCTTTAAGCACCTTCTCAGAGTTCAAGACAAGCTTGGTCTTTAAAGATCTACGATATAGCTTGAGGAGTGTGGAAACTGAGAAGTCCGACTCCTCTCTGTGGTGGTCCGGCCAACTGCTTCAAAAAATCAAGAAAAAATTTGATTAGCGATATCTTTGGAAACAACTTTGTTAGTTTTATTTCCTTCCTATTTTACGTTTTTTTATTTTTTATTTCAAAATTATTTTCTTTCTGACTAGATATATTTGGTAAGTTTGTATAGTAGGAATGACTGGTTTCTTTATATATATATGTACCTTACAAGTGAATAATTGGAGAAGTATTTTTCCTCTCAAGGTTTGTTTTCTACACTAACTTAGATTGGTTCATCAACTTGATGCAAAAATGACTTCCTCAATAAAGATCTTGAAGATAAAGCTACATGACCACACCACTTGAATTTGAGGCCATTGACAATAAAATCTACCAACTCATGAAATATTTACATAGTCAAAAGCAAACACAAAAAGCCTGGTTCAACAGATTCAACACAACAGTTAAAAAGCATGAGAATACTCGAGGAAATTCCAATCATACTCTATTTGTCAAGGAATCATCAAATAAAATTATGATCACAATTATTTATATTGATAATATCAACTTAATCGAAAACAATGATGAAGAAATTAGCTAATCAAAAAGAATCCTGGCAAATAAATTTGCGATTAAGAACTTTGGAATATTAGAATATGTTATAGCAAGATCAAAGAAAGATACGTCCCTTTAAAAAATTATAACTGGAATCCCCTAATTGAAATTAGTATAATAAGAAGCATTATAATGTTTACTGATACTGATTGGGTAAGGTTTAAAACTGATCATAAATTGGCTACTGCTCATTTGTATGGAGAAACTTAAATCGCTTTGAGACGTAAGAAATAAACAACTGTTGCTAGAAATAGTGCTGAACTAAATATCAGGGCAGTGAACAATAGAATTTACAATGGTATATGGTTTAAAGTTTTTTGAAAACCTCAAGATCAATATGAAAGAATTGATGATGATGATGATAGTGATGTACGATAACCAAAATACAATCAACATAGCTAAATAATATGCCCACCATAATTGGATTAAACATATTGAGAATGATCTACACTTCATAAAACAGAAAATTAAACAAGAAATTATCGAATGATCTATACTCCTATAAAATATCAAATTGTATATGTATCCTTGATAAAGCCCATAATCAAATGGAATGCGATAATCTCAAATCCAAGCTAAGAATGATCAATGCAAATTCCCATCTTGAAGCAGGGTAAAATTATGGGATGAATCAATGCAGCGGATTATAGCTTTGCTCTGATTTGGAAGGAATTACGGCTACTAGAAATCAAGAAAAGGAGATGGAATGCATGGAGGGAGACAACCATCAAGGAGGGATTGAAGCAGTTAATTCAATCTAGAAATTAAATATGGAATAGGAGAACTGTTTTGCCATTTTCTGTCCCTGTAGTTATGGAAATCAAGCTACCGTTCTGGCTGAAATCTAAGAGAATTTGGATGGCGCCTTCCCGCTATATGCTAGGTAAAAAAAAAAAAAAAAAGGAAAAAAAGAGACAAGAAGCCGCCCAATCCATCTTTGGAAAGCAGGGTATCATATGCAAACCCCTACTTAATTCCTGATGTAGAAAAGAAATATTATGTAGTTATTTTCCATCATTATTTTTCTTATTTTTCCTTCTTCAGTCCACAAAGTTTGCCTTGCACCTTCTACATAGACAGTGGTTTGTTGTCCTTGTTGGGATAAGGAAAACAATTGTCTATCTTCATGATATGTTCTGCTTGTGTTTCTTCTCTTTGTTCTCTTCTTTTAAATAGAAATCATTATATAGCAACGGTATCTAAAGCGATTGCTCCCCTCTCAAATTCGGGAGAAAAGAATTGTAAAATTTTATATAAAATCTATAATCCATGTAAAAAATTCCTGATCGCTATCATCATCATTAGCCTTATCCGGACAAATTGGTTTAACTTAATGAATCCTTACATCTCCCATTTATCCTTACCAAGTGCTATGCAAGATATTACCTCTATTTTGCATAAATTTGTGTAAAAGGAAATAATAAGAAAGGAATTTGGCAACTTTTTTTAATATTTGGCAACACGTTAGAAAAATAAATTATTGTCTAGTCATATAACTCATTGTTTTGAATGAGAAAAGAATGCCTAAGGCATACATAAAATAAGAAACTCCAAAAATTGTTGAAATGCAACTTTAAATTCATGTTTTTTTCACTTCGATCTTCCCAATTTATGTATCGAATGTTTTCTTCCGCTAAACTAACTTCAAATTAATGACAAAACTACCAGTATATAAGTAGAGCTCAAAATACCACGTAGTTTGAATACATACCTGAAGCCCAAAATTGCTAGCATTGCAATGATGAATGCCCTCCTCAACAGAGCTAATCCTAATCACTGGAAGCACAGGCCCAAAAGGTTCTTCCCAAGCAATCCTCATGTCAGGCCGCACATGATCTAAGAGTAATGGCCATATGAGGTTTCCTTCCCTTCTATACTCCTGGCAAAAAGTTGCTCCTTTCTCCTTTGCATCCATAACTAAACTTTCAATGAAGTTAGCTGAGGATTCAGTCACCACAGGGGTGATATCACAATCCTCCTCAGGCGGGCCAACTGTAAGTTTTTCCACCTTAGCTTTTACTTTATCAACAACAGCATCAGCCACGGTCTCCATCACTAGGACAACCTTTACAGCTGTGCATCTCTGGCCACTGAAATGTCGATATAACAGAGGACAATTAACCAAGTTGTAGAATGAAAGATGTACGCTGAAAGAGCTAGCTAATGAGACTAAAGTATCGAAGCAAGTAGCCTCATTGTTGTTTTTTAAGACCTCATGCTGTAAATCTATTTCATGTTTGTATGAATTGATAAAAGGTACCTCAAGAATTCATTTACTGGACATTAAATATGCTTGTCAAAAATCTCGTGTTATTAAAAATGTGTATTATGCATCTTCGACTAACATTAGAGTTAGTTTAAGATAGTAAAGGAAATCTATATGATAGAATCGTATAAAAAATCTACTTTAATAGTGTATCCTTCTAAAGGTGAAGATGTGCTTGTAGATTATATTGAAGGGAAATTATATTTATGCTATTTGCGATTATGTAGTTTTAATGGATGAGATCACTTTGACATGATAGAAATTTAACGAATGGGTAATAAATAATAGTGAAGGTGACATTCATAAATATCAATTAATATGAGAATAATTAGGGAATACTAAAGTGTGATAGATTTAAGTATTTTGGCTCGATTATGCAAAAGAATGTATTTTAGATGGGTAAACAATTTCAAGTATTAATGACCAGTTGATTGAATTAGAAAAACACTTCAAGATTATTCTGTTATAAGAGAAAAATATTGAGATCTAGAAATTAATTTCACAAAAATATAGTAAGATTGTTAGCATACAGGTCTGATTATTTGGTAACAAAGACATTATTCACAGCAAACTTAATTGTGGCAAAAATAAAACATTAAGCATGAATTTTGCAAACCTAACCGATAGTGCAAGAACTATTATATTAGAGGGAGAATGGGAGTTTCAGTTACAAAAGATATAGCAATGGGAATCCACTCAAGTGGTTTGAAATTTTCAAGAAAAGGCACAAGATGCGCTAGTAAGGATATTTGATAGAATAAGTATGAACGTATTATAAGGACAAGTGAAGACTCAAGATAACATATCAATACCTATGACAGAATAAAATAACGTAAAAAGAGCTCATGGTTGAAAAAAAGGAAAGAAACAGAAACTTTCATAAAATCAAATCTAAATAATTAGGATAAGGTTAATGATGATGATGATGATGACTACGAATAAATAGATCTGTAATGGAAAAAAATGATTTTTGGGTGTAAATTGCTTAAGTATAAAAAATGGAAATTATTTTGCAGACTTCACTTTTAATTTCTATTTATTTTCTATGTTTTCATCAGGAACCACCAATTGATTAACCCAGAATTTTATGTATCACCTGTATGAAAAGCCTCCTTTCACGACATTGGAAGCAGCCAAATCTAAATCAGCATCTTCGAGGATGATGCATGCATCTTTGCCTCCAAGTTCCATCTGGAGAGGGATCATGCCAGCTTTCTTAGAAATGGCAATTCCAGTATCACCACCAGTGAAGCTGCCATTAATCCACAGATCAGCGAGCAAAACCAATCATCAACATACCCAATTAAGAACAAATCTCATCAGTACTTGCAAAATCCGAAGTGTTCCAAGTGCACTAAGATTACCTTATACAATTGATCCCAGGGTGCATTGTCAGGAAATCACCTATTTCTGATCCCTTTCCTGTTATACAACTTATCAAACCTTCAGGGAATCCAGTGAGGTGAAAACAGTGGACCATGTGAAGCGCTGCAACTGCACCCTAGATAAGAAATNGAAATCGCCTATCTCTGATCCCTTTCCTGTTATACAACTTATCAAACCTTTGGGGAATCCAGTGAGGTGAAAACAGTGGACCATGTGAAGCGCTGCAACTGCACCCTAGATAAGAAATTTATATATATATATATATATATATATATATATATATATATAGATAATAATAATAATTTTAATTCATCTGCTAATTGGAATCGCGCTAATGAACTTCTACAATTAGCTGTACCTGTGTTGGAGGCTTAAGCACAAACGCATTGCCCGCTATTAGCGCAGGAGCAATTTTAGAGACAGCCAGGTTGACAGGATAGTTGAAAGGTGGAATCGCTAAGACTACACCAAGAGGAATCTGCAGGTGAATTGCATAAAAATAATCATGTTGAAATTTGTATCTTATTTTGAGAGGTCTATAAATATAAAATATAGAAGTCTGGGGATTATTTGTACATGGTTTGTAAGGACTGCACAAGCCCAACTTATGAACCAAGGAAAAAAGATTTTTATCAAAGTAATCATCACTATTTTTTCATGATATCGGAGCCAACATCGCCGCTGCCCGATCGACGATCGCATGCTAGCTGAGGAAGATAAAGACAGAATCGACAAAATGGTGGAAGCTTGTGGGAACTNGAACTTCTACAATTAGCTGTACCTGTGTTGGAGGCTTGAGCACAAACGCATTGCCGGCTATTAGCGCAGGAGCAATTTTAGAGACAGCCAGGTTGACAGGATAGTTGAAAGGTGGAATTGCTAAGACTACACCAAGAGGAATCTGCAGGTGAATTGTATAAAAATAATCATGTTGAAATTTGTATCTTATTTTGAGAGGTTTATAAATATAAAATATAGAAGTCTGGGGATTATTTGTACATGGTTTGTAAGGCTCTATACAAGCCCAACTTATGAACCAAGGAAAAAAGTTTTTTATCAAAGTAATCATCACTATTTTTCATGATATCGGAGCCAACATCGCCGCTGCTCGATCGACGATCGCATGCTAGCTGAGGAAGATAAAGACAGAATCGACAAAATGGTGGAAGCTTGTGGGAACTGCAGAGATGAAGCAAGCTAGGGTTTCGATCAAATCAAGGAACTTACACAAGAGACGGTATAGGCGAAGGGGATCATGGCTCTGTCGTGCGGAGCCACGAGCAGAATCGATCGAGGAAGGAGGAGGGCTTCGATCGCAGAAGTTGTCGTGCAGATCAATCGCTGAAGCAAATGGTGCAAGGCGACTCGGAAGGAGGCAACGCATAACCTAAATGTGATCAGGAGGAGGCAATTTCACATAGTGCAAGGAGGAGATGATGCTTAACCTAAATACGATGAACAAGCTGAAGGGGAAGAAACTATGGTCACTTTTGTTCTCGCTTGGTCGTGCCTTGTAGCAGAGCACGCTCAAGGTATGGGTTGCGAAGGAGGAGAACGTGGAGAAGGTGCGGGCAGCTTTTCTCTCTATGTGCAAATTTTGAAGGAGAACTTGGTAGCCGGTAGAAGCGATGTCAGGGAAGGAGGAAGCATGTATCTTCATAGGGGGCTTGTCATGAAGTAACACGGAACGACAACTTGATGCTATGTTTAGTAGATTTCGCAAGGTGCTGGATGTCTAGATTATGATGGAAAGTGATCTAGGGAAATCTCGTGGATTTGGATTTATGGCTTTTGCTGACAAACATGCAATGGAGGATGCTATGAGGGACGTGCAATGGACGATGCTATGCGGGAGATGCACAATCAAGAGCTGAACAATCTACAAATATAGTGGTGGTGGCTACTCATCCAGTGGAGCGGGTGGAGAAATTCTCTTCTCGTTCTAGAACTGTTAAAGGTGAAAAAGGAGGCCATCGGGCAAATAAGATGGTAGCAAAGAACGAAGGAAAAACATGGGTAGTCTTTACCGATGAGGATCACGAATTACTGGAGATGTTGAAGAAAAAGCAGAGAGCGGTAGAGAATGTGTTTGAGGATGCATCCACCTTATCTTCATCTAAGGGAATACTGTTAGTTATGCTCACTCAGCCATAAATACTTGTGTTGCACATGTTGTTGCCTCAATATCCACCACAAGATCACTAGAATGGATAATAGATTCTGGTGCATCTCAACTTGTGACATGTGTCGTTAGTGAGTTTTCTTCCTACACTCACCTAGTAATTCCAGAGAGCATTCAGACCATTGATAGTTAACACAACATGTGGTTAGTAAGAGTATAATGAGGTACAAATTCTATGACTTAGTCTATATTTTGCATGCTCCTTCCTTTCCAGTGAATCTTTTATCCATTAGTGTCATTATAATCCAATTAAATTGTATTGTTTCAATTGATATTCCAAAGGTGATCTTTCAAGAGAAGGTGGCTGACCGAGACTTGGGACTGGCACGTGGCATAGTGAACTCTGGTATTTGGATAGAGAGAGGATGGACTTAGCTTTGTTATCCATGGTTGAGAATATTGGAGCAGAAAGATTTTAGAGAGGTATGAAGGATGTTTTGCTACTACATGACAGACCCATGAGACACTCTTTATTTAGTCCAGTGAATCATTTGTATCCATCTTTATATGAAAACAAATAAAGATAAACTTGTGTGTGATGCTTGTAAGTTTGGTAAGAATATCAGGAGCTCTTATGTTAGTTCTGGGAACATGAGTTATTATGTTTTTTATTTGGTGCACTCAAATATATGAAGACCTTGTTTTACAACTTTTATGGAATAGTTACAAATATTGTCTTTCATCGATTGTTTTTCTCGTGTTACTTGGTTATATCTGATGAGAAATAAAAGTGATGTACTTGCATGATTTAAAGAATTTCACAAGTCGATTCAAACTCAATATAGTGTTGTAGTGAATGTATTGAAATCTGATAATGTGATAGAGTATACCAACAAGGTGTTTGGGAAATACTTGTCAGCCCAAGGGATACAACATCAAACCACATATTCATACATACCGACACAAAACAAAGTAGCTAAGAGAAAGAACAAACACATTCTAGAGGTAGCTCGGAGCATGATGATCACGATGAATGCCCCAAAACACTTATGGGGGCAAGCGGTTTTGACGCCGACTCAATTGATCAACACAATACCCTCGAGAGTGTTAGATTGAAAGTCTCATTGTCAAATGTTGAAAGGAGACAATAACGGAATCCTCCCATTAAAGGTTTTTGGTTGTGCATGTTTTGTGAAGACAACAAACTATCAGTAAAGAAGCTGAATTCTAGAGCTGTGAAGTGTGTTTTCATGGGTTATTCTACTACCAAAAAGGGGTATATTTGTTGGAGTCCGATAGAGAAGAGACCGTTTGTGAGGATGTATGTGTCCTTAGAGACTTCGAGCCGTACTATACCGTGGAGGTGATCTCACCCTTTAGTGACTCACCAGATACTGGAGGTATGAGGCGTTTGGGGAAGAGTAGTGATGGTCATAGATTGGTGCATGTGGGAATGATGCCTTGTCCCATTGTGTGAGAAGGATCAACTGAGGAGAAGCCAAAAAAATTTAAACTGAAATGGAGTTGAGAGTGCATATAAGGAGGAAAAGACAAAATGAGGGAACAACGTTTGCCAAGCCACTCGTGCCATCAAGTCTCTTGATGCGGGCCTCTGGAGGGGGCGCAACTAAACCGACCGGCCCTTGGAGGGGGCCCCATCAGCCCTCCTTCCTCCCTTCCTTTTGCCTCCTCCCCTTGTTTTGCTTTCTTCCTCTTTCTATTTTCTTCCTAGTTTGTCCTAATTTAAAACTTTTCTTAAAAGCCTAAAATCTAATTTGATTCTCCTTTCCTAATTCAAAAACTTTTTTAAAAAACTGATATCTGATTTTATTTCCTCCCTAATTTAAAACCTTTCCTAAAAGCCTAAAATATGATTTGATTCTCTTCCCTTAAATCTGAGATTTGATTTTATTCTCTTTCTTAATTTGGTGTTTCCTAATTGAGTCAAATCTCTATTATAAATAATAGTTGTTGTGTCTAAAGTTAGGGAGTTGATTTTGAGATGTGATTTTAATTATAACTGAGTATTTTTCCAACTGAGAATCTTTTTTAATATTCTATGTTGATGGAACTGATGGCAGAGATGAGCATTGTCGTGAATCCATATCATAAATTTTTAACAATGAAAAAAAAAACTATTATTGGCCCCCTACTTATGTTCCACCCAACATTATTACCAAGTTGTCTGCTACTATGCTCAATATTGTTAACAACACCACCAAAACATAGTTCAAGCTACTACTTCTCATTATTTGCTCATATAACCCAATTTTATCCTTATTTGTTCTTTCAACCACTACTCTCATACACAAACCCAAATTATCATATATTTTACAAGCAACTTGGTTAGTACCTCCACGACCATTAACACATTAGAAAGGAATGCTTACCAAGATTTACCCCTCCTATAATCTGTCTCAAGCCCTTACGAGTATTCACACATGCAACAAACATTCGATAGTGGACTTAATACACCAAAAAAAATATAATACATTGAACTTCAAGGAGAAGTATAAGAATTAAATATATTGTCTTTAAAAATAGTAGTTGAATTTTTTTATTTTAATGTATTGCATTATGCATGTTTAATCCATTTGAACAAGCAACAGATAAATGTTAGATATTTTACAAGAAAATTTATGCTCCTCATATATCATGAAAGAATATTCCTCTTAAAGTTTGCAATATGTGGTTTCATGCATTTAAGATAATATTTTCATGATTTTTATTTAAAAATTTTATTACTTAGAAATAGTAATATATTATTTTATGCTTCACGAAAGAGCATCAATTGTCTATCTCAACATCATAATCAAATGAGAAGAAACTTTGGGCGATAAGGCCCGCCTTGTGTATATGATATATTCAAGAATAATCAAAAATCTGAAAAGTGGCCTGTGTGGATGTGGTAAAGAGTGTGATTTGATTTATGCATAGTGTTAAGAAAGCCTCAAATATGCTTAAAAGGGTGAAGAAATTATAAACAAAGATAAAAGTGCCAAAATGGTACTCTCAACTATTCGCAAAGGGGCTATTTTAGTCCCGAACTATGAAAAAATTGCCAAAATGATCCCCCAACTCTTTTGATCCGCGTTGCAACAATCCAACTACTAAAACTAATGGAAATTGATATTTAATGTGTTAAAAATAAGGATATTCTTGGAATTTATATTTTTAATTTGATTTTTCAATAATTTTAATTCATAACTAACTTTATTTTAATTCTATTGTAATTAAATTTAAGAACTACTTTTTGTGAATAAATGTTAAAATCTTAAATNTAAAATCAATATATAAATTTAAATTTTAATATCTTATAACAAAAACTAAAATTTCATAAATAATTATAATGGAATTAAAAGAAGGTTAGTAATGAACTAGATTTACTAAAAAATAAAAAATAAAAATGTACATTCCTAGATTACCCCCATTTTTAACACTCTAAACATCAATTTTTGTTAGTTTTAACTACGAGATAGTTTCAACACCTATTAAAAGAGTTGGGGATCATTTTAGCACTGGAACTAAAATGACTTGCAACAAATAGTGAGAAGAAATATTTTGTTATTTTTTCAAATGCTAGGGCTAAAATGGTCCCCTTTAAATAGTTAGGAAACCATTTTGACACTTTTCTCAAACAACAAACCAACTTCTAAGTGTGAAAACATTAGCGTTTTCCTCTACAATAATGGCTAAATTTCACACATTGAGCATCAGAAGTAAAATGGTATTAACTCATATATATATATATATATATATATATAT
>JXCR01144531.1:160055-221842 GCA_002079205.1 Phalaenopsis hybrid cultivar
CATGAAGACCTTAATTTGGTGGAACTACATGGGGGTACCCACCCAAGGCAAATAGGATAAAGGTGGGTTGATAGTAGATAACCAATGAGTTTGTGAGTATGAATATTTTATATTAAAAAAATATTAATTAATTATTATTATGTAAATCTCATGAATGTTAATCTTTTGTAAAATGAGTACATGTGCTTCAAACATATAAAAAGTCGGAGCTCTATAAAAGAAGGGTTTTAGAAGAACCATTTCAACGGTTGGATTTTTGAATTGAGGGACAATCAAAAGAAAGGAAGAAAAAAGGAAAGCCAAAAGTACACGATAATGGAAAGAGGTATAGACAATTAGACAACAAAAAAGGGGTAATGAAGAGAAAGAATGAGTGAGAAAAAAGAAATTAAATAAATTAAATTTTACATTTTAGTTTAAATAAATATTGTTTAATATCTAAATTATTATGTTATAGTATAATTGCATGATTATTAATATAAGATGTGTGGATGTGGTTTTCCAAATTGTGTGATATGCCATTGACGATTGAACTCTCAGGAATGGTATTGCCAGTGTTTTTTTTAAGGATAGTGCCATTATTTTTTTAACGACAGCATTGTAATTTTTTTAAATATTTGCTCCAAGTTTTCAATTATTAGAGGCAAGAAAATTTTGGCAAAATGTTCAAGAAAAATCTAATAAGATTTTATGGAAATTTTAACTATAGTTTAATTACAAATTGCAATGGCTTAATTCTAGTCGATGCGAGGACGCATCCAGGTCAAGTCATTTTAAATGAAATAACAATCACAAAAAAGAGGTAGATTTTGGATCAGTAAAAAGAGTATCAGATAAGGTTTCACCTATGGATTATTTCTAGCAAATTTTTCTAAAATTTAAGTAAATATTTTTGCCATAAAGTGAGTATTTTACTGTGGAGGATAATTCCAACATATGGCTCCTTGATAGTGGAGCATCTCATAATGTTATTGTTGGCTTGGAAACTCTCACTCTTCACTCCTCATATATAAACTATGAAGACATCATGATTGAAGATGGCTTAGGTTTCTCCATTACTCACAAAAGGACCACCTCACCATGAAAACTGTTGTGTTCCTTGAATGAAAAATAGCCTCCTCTCTATTTCTGAATAATATGCTAATAACAATGCCTCTATTGAATTATTATCCACTTCTGTACAAGTGAAGGATCTGAGGAAGAGAGCACAACTTCTGAAAAGCAAAAATGAAGATGGTATTTATGCTATATCTAAGAGTATTCCAAGTCTAAATCAAGTATCATGACCACCTTTTTCTTGTATTAAGACAACATTTTCAAGTAGTACAATCGTTTAACTCTACTCATTCTAAAATTCTCAAGTATTAGCCTTAAATAACACATCAATTCTAATAAAATTCACAAGTTTTCTTTCTCTATATCAATAGTTTCCTCTTCACAATCACTAGAAATTACTTTTTAAAAAATTTGGACCTCTCCTCTACCTCAATTGATGGATTAAAATTTCATGTATACTTTTTTATTACTTCACCAAATACAAGTTTATACCCTCTTACAAATATCCCAGGTCCTTGAAGTCTTCTCTAAGTTCAAAGCTCTTACAAATATCACAAGTTAAGAACTTCTTTCACCACAAATTATCACCTTTTACTCTGATAATGACAGTGAATGCCAAGCTCTCCATCACTTTCTCTCATCTTACAGAGTCTCCCACCTCATACCTCAAAATATAATGAGTATTTTGACCGTCATTTTTGTCACATGGTAGAAACCTGTCCCTTTTACCCACTCAAGCACCTTTCCAATGTTTGTTAGTCAAATACATTTACCATTACCGTTTGCGTAATAAATATTATGCTAGCTCCCACTCTACACTCTAAGACTCTCTCTGAATCTCTTTTTACCCAATCTCTGATTACTCCACAATCT
The DNA here is from genome assembly GCA_002079205.1 of Phalaenopsis hybrid cultivar. Lineage (NCBI taxonomy): Eukaryota > Viridiplantae > Streptophyta > Magnoliopsida > Asparagales > Orchidaceae > Phalaenopsis > Phalaenopsis hybrid cultivar. The sequence continues at coordinate 161,985 of JXCR01144531.1, forward strand.
GCATATTCACTATCCATCACTTAGTCCCAGCTAACCCCACAAACTACCAGCATGCTCACCATCTAGTGCCTTTATTGAGTAAAAACTAACCACATCTTCCTAGATTCTACCACCTCCGTAATAAACATCTCTCAAAATGTCACATCATCACAAACATCTTACCCTTCAAATTTGCCACCATGTATCTCACTTATCCCTAACCTAAAACTCTACATTCATGAGTTTCTCTTGGGTCCTCTAGTTCTCCTCACTTCTTTGTTCCTCATGCGTCACTCTTAACAACACTAGTAATGCCTCCAGCTGCACCTCCATTATCTGTCAATTTTTACCACCAGCTGACAAAATTACCTTCACTAACAAAGCCAAACACACTTTGAAATCAATTTGCTAACTTCTGGAAATCCATAGTTACCAAAATTTTCCTCCCTTCAGCTCAACTATAAAACTCAAGCAAGATGTACCATCCCAAGCTCCTAACCATACCAACACTTCCATCCACCAACCCATTATTTGCTGAGCCAAGAAAATCCACAAATACACACAAAAACTAAACATCCATGTCTAACTACGCTCCCTCAAGCTAACAAATACCTACCACCTAAGCCATTAAAAATTTCAGAAGACAACAGTGTATGCCTGAAATGTTTGATGACTCCGTTCACAATGATGCGTGGAAGCTTTCCCCTCTGCAACCATGAAAGATCTTGTTGGGTATCAAGACTAAATACCTTCCGGATGATTTTATTGATAGGCAAAAATCAAAAATTGTGGCAAAAGGCTTTGACCAATGCCCTTGAGTTGACTTTCATCACACATACTCGATAGTCAAACCACCTATCAACCGAACTGCTATTACCATTGCAACCATATAGGTTGGTCACCTGATCAACTTGATGAGAAAATGTCCACAATTCATCAGAACCAGCAATATCAATTGGAGTTATACTTTGCATGTGTTCCTCTTTAAATCATAAGTTATCAAAATCCAACAAGACTAAAGAAGTGTTTTAAAGAGTCCATTATGTCCAAAATAGAATACAAGCCAATACCTTTGATGTGAGGCAGTATTTGGTCCGCTCGTTCCCAGGAAAGCTGTCCGATACCAGAAACTTGCCCTCACCCAGAATCCTTACTCCCTCCTCTGCGGTGTAGGATATCAGATCCCCCGAGCGCACAACCTCATCATAACAACAAATATAAAAAAAAAAATCACATTTGATTGGAAAAAAACTTTAACATTTTTTTCATGCGAAAAATACATTTTCTCCTTTCAATGTTTATGTATAATTGACATAAAAGACAACCACCAACCAATCTAGTTCCAGAAGAGAATTAAAAAACAGATTCGAAGAACTAAAGAATTTGAGTAAACAAAATAAAAATTAACAAGAAGAAGTCTGAATTAAATAATAGAGCTTTTACATGATTTTATTCAAATAAATAAATATTAAATATTCTGGAAAATAAAGACAATCTAATGAAAAGAGAAAAGAAAGAATATTTCAGGAGTTTCAAAAACAGAACTAAAAAATGAAGACAAAAAGCGAAAATAACCATCAAATGAAATTATTGAGGTAAGAGACGGTTTAATATGGGATTTTGGTTGTGCACAATAATGTGGAAAACAAAAGCACGCAATAAATAAACAATCAAACACGGCGGGATTTACAAGTTTCAACGCAAATCCACCTTCGTCGACAGAGAAAGGTTATTCCACTATTAATCGATGGAGATAAAGAAAAAAGATGGTCAAAATAGGGTTATAACACCACACATAAAAATCAACCATAATCCCTCTTATAAATAAGACAGAATTAGGACATACTAATAAAATATAAAAAATGATTTATTTATCCTCTTTTACAAATAAACCTCTAATAAAATAATCTCCACCTCATATCTCATTTCCAGATAGATGGGAGATGACCAAACTACGCTTCAACACCAAAATGATTGCACCAAAAAGGTTGCCTATGTAACCCCTCCCGAAGGGATCAAGTCTCGCATAGTTCTTCAATATACTCGAATAAACTATTACCCATGAGCTCAAATATTCACCAAACTCATGCAATATGTGAACTTCTAGCCTTTTTTTGACCTTTTTGAGTAGGGGTGTAACTGAGTTAAGCCTACTCGTGTGTCGACATGAGCTCGGCTCGATAAGTGGCTCGTAAACTGAACATGATGATTAATAAAATTCACTCCAAGCCTCTAATACAACAATTGTTAAATAAGAGATGAGCTACAACTCCACACAAAAAGCAATCACAATCCCTTTTATAAATAAGAGATGATTAGGGCTTAATGATAAAAAATAAAAGATAACATATTTAGCTCATTTTACAAATAAGCCTCTAATACAACAATTTTAACCGAGACTCTGTCATTATTTATGATACAAATGTTCTTTTTTACTTTTTACCAAGACACATACAACGAAGGTTTAAGCAAAATTATGAATTTATCAAATTCAAAGCTATTAGGAGTTATGATAGAAAATAATTTATTCTTATAAATAAATTTTTTCCTTAGAATTAGAGTTATGATAGAAAATAATTTATTTCTGTAAAAAAATTATTTCCTTAGAATTAATGAGATATTTGTTTTCCTATTTTACGTTATTTCCTATATCTCCTAATAATTAATATGAATTAATTATTGGAGGTATAAGATGTTATACTCTTCTTTTTCATATCATTCTCTTTTATTATTTTTCATATTATAAGATTCTTGTAAGGGTTATTTATAACCTCTTTCATATCAATGAAATATTGAGTATTCCACCACATTATTCTGAGTTTTAACATGGTATCAGAACAAACACGATTCTGAGTCTTACCATCTCCTCTTCCACAACAAAATCTTCTTTATAAGTCAAAACACATGGCAGACAACACACAAAATTCAGTAAAGTCTGAATCTAGCAAATTCGATAATCCGAACGACCCATTTTATCTCCACTACTCAAATCAACCCGGTCTCGTGTTTGCTACACAGCCTCTAAATAGAGAAAACTAAAATTCCTGGAGTCGTGCCATGTTGATGTCTCTCAACATCAAAAACAAAGAACGTTTTGTCAACAACACCGTCAAAGAACCACCAGAGACGTCCACCGCAAAACTTTAAAAATGGAGGCGCTGCAACAACCTTGTCAAGACATGGTTGTTTAATTCAATTGCAGAAGGCAGTGGAGCAAGTATAATATACAACAAGAGTGCCCATGAAATCTAGTTCGACTTGAATGAACGTTTTTCTCGTACCAACAACGTTTATATTTTCCATGTCGAAGAAGTCATCCACGATTGCAAGCAAGGCAATATGACAGTTGGAGCTTATTACACCAAGCTCAAAGACTTATGAGACAAACGTAACGCCCTTCATAACGTTCCTAAATGCACATGTAGTGCCATGAAGGAAGTGATGCAGTTTCAGCAAAACCAGAAAATCATGAAATTCCTCATGGGGCTTAATGAAACATACATTAGTATAAGAGGACAAGTTTTGCTCATGGAACCCCTTCCCAATATTAGCAAGGCACATTCTCTCGCACTCCAAAAGGAAAAGCAGTGCGGCATGAACAATGTAAATGCACCGCAGCCAGAAGCTTCAACTTTTGCCATGAAAAATAATGCACGAAAATCAAAGAAGGTTTTCACGACTAAAAATCCTCATTTAAAGTGTGGAAAATGTGACAAAATTGGGCATACCTCAGACACATGTCTCAAATGCGATTATTATGGATGACAGAGACACACCATCAATGACTGTAGGAAGCTGCAAATGACCAATCCAGCGGGCAATAAATCTGAACGGAAAAATTTTATTCCTAAATCCAACCATGCGGATATCAATACATCGACGAGTCCTGCATCATTCACCTTTACAGCCGAACAATATCAAAGTCTTATATCACTACTTGCAGAGAACAAATCTAATTCGATGGCTAATCATGTTGGCAGTACATCAGTAATGAGTGATATCTCAGGTAAAATATTTTGTGCCTCTGTTTTTGACAAAGAAATAAGTTGGATTCTTGACACAGGAGCCACGGATCACATGATATATTCAACCAACCTACTTACTACAAAATCCAGTGTCATCAATCGAAAAGTTCACTTGCCTAACGGAGCTACTGCAACTGTCACACACATAGGCAACATCCATTTTGTTGACTTTATTCTACAAAATATTTTATGTGTCCCCTCATTCAAATTAAATATGATTTTCTTTAGCAAATTTGTGTTTGATTCACAATGTCTTGTCATTTTTAATAACCACACTTGTGTGCTACAGAACCAACAATCGGGGAAGATGATTGGGATGGGAACTAAATGAGGACCCTACTAACGTGATACTTCGCAAAAGAGCAAGTGCAATGTTGCTACTTCACCATTCCCAAATCTCTGGCATAAACGTCTAGGTCACCCATCAAATAAAGTTTCCAGCTTGTTTTTTTTTCAATTATAGACAAAAAAATTTGTAATGTTTTTTATTGTTTAATTTGTTCATTGGCTAAGCAAACTTGTTTATCTTTTCAAACAAGTTCCATTAGTTCAAAAACACCTTTTGAATTAATTCATGTTGACATTTGGGGAGGATACCAAGTTCCTTCAATCACAGGAGCGCGGTATTTTCTCAATTGTTAATGATTGTACTCGATGCACATTGACTTATTTGATGAACCATAAATCAGATACACATTCATACATCATCAAGTTCATAAATCTTGTTGAAATACAATTCAATCTAAAAGTCAAAATCATTCGAAGTGATAATGGTCCTGAATTCATATTGAGGAATCTCTATCTCGACAAAGACATCATTCACCAATCAAATTGTGACTCCACTCCGCAACAAAATAGTGTAGTCGAAAGAAAATATCGCCACTTACTCAACATAGTCCGAGCCTTATTATTTCAAGCTAATTTACCTAAAAAATTTTTGGGGAGATGCAATCCTAACTACCACCTACCTAATCAACCGAACACCAACACCCTTTCTCCATGAAAAGACTCCTTTTGAAATGCTCTTCCAAACAAAACCCACATATGATCATTTGCGCGTGTTTGGGTGTCTTTGTTTTGCCTCAACACATCATCAACGACTAAACAAATTTGATCCCAGAGCCATCCGATGTCTTTTCTTAGAGTATCCATACGCGCAAAAGGGTTATAGAGACTATGACCTTTCAACTGGGAAGGTTTTTGTATCGCGAGATGTTCGTTTCCATGAAAACACTTTTCCTTTCCCTTCTTTCGCTACAGATAAGGGCTCGATTCCGCACTTCACCACCCACACCGACGCCTTCATTCGATAAATCACCTCAAGAAAATATTTCATCTTCTCAAGACAATGAAATTCCCTCTCAAGAGACTACTTCACCTTTAAATTTATTCTCAGAACAACCTACAACTCTAGACTAACAAATATCATCACCACAACCAATAAGAACAACAAAAACACCTAGCTATTTGTGTGAGTATCATGTTGGTATTTCTCTTCCCTCAAGACATTCCCCAACATCGAACTCCGTGTTGGCCAAAACCATAGGTAGATTCTATCCATTAACCGATGTCTTGTCATATGCTAGATTGTCACCTAAACATCGTGCTTTTACAATCACCCTTTCAATTGAAAAGGAGCCAAGCACCTTTGTAGAAGCCGCTTGTAATCCAAAGTGGCGGGTTGTTATGCGAGAAGAACTTGATGCACTCAATGTCAATGAGACATGGTCTCTTGTACCATTACCGCCTGGAAAGAGGTCAATTGGATGCAAATGAGTATAAAAAATCAAACTTCGTGCAGATGAGACAGTTGAACGCTACAAGACCAAATTAGTGGAAAAAGGGTATAATCAAATTGAAGAGTTAGATTACCAGGAAATATTTGCCCCTGTAGCAAAACTTGTAACTGTTCGCCTACTTCTTGCGTTAGCTTCAACCAAGCAATGACATCTTCACCAACTAGATGCCAACAACGCTTTCTTGCATGAGGACCTCGGCGAAGACGTATATATGTCACTATCTTCTGGCCTAGGAAGAAAGGGGGAGACTCTAGTTTATAAATTCCACAAATCATTATATAGTCTCAAACAAGTTTAATGACAATGATTCATCAAGTTTTCCACCGCTCTAAAGCAAACCAATTTTATGCAAACAAAGACATACTATTTTTTGTTCGTTTGATCTCATAATGGTAAATTCATCGCCCTTCTTATATATGTAGAAGATGTCATTATTGCAGGGAATGACTTACAAGAAATCAAACATGTCAAAATATTCTTGAAAAACCAATTCAAATTAAAGGACCTTGGACAATTGAAATATTTCCTTGGTATTGAGGTTGCGCGATCCCAGAAGGGTATTAAGCTTTCACAACAAAAATATGCTCTTGAAATACTCAAGAATGTTGGGTACCTCGGTGCAAAACCAGTCACTTTCCCTATGGAACAAAACTTATCTCTTAGCAAATCAAAGGGAGAATATGTCAGTGATTCATCATCATACCGAAAACTAGTTGGGAGATTAATTTAATTGATTATCACACGTCCTGACTTGACATATACAGTTCATGCCTTAAGTCAATTTATGGACAAACCACGAGTGTCACACTTAGAAGGAGTCCATCGCATTCTACATTGCATAAAACAAACAGCAGAACAAGGAATTTTCCTCCCAGCAGAAAGCTTAACCCAACAAAATATCTTTTGTGATGCAGATTGGGCTAGATGTCGTGATACTCGAAAATCAATTACTGGGTATTGTATTTTGCTTGGGAGTTCATTAATTTTTTGGAAAACCAAAAAACAGATCATAGTATCACGCTCTAGTGCAGAAGCTAAATATCGGTCCATGACCACTACCTGCTGCGAGATTATTTGGCTAAGAACAATTCAACAAGATTTGAGAATCATGCATTCACATCCTGCCAATTTATTTTGTGATAATCAAGCAGCACTTCACATCGCCTCGAACCTGATATACTATGAGCGAACAAAGCACATCGAGATTGATTGTCATCTCATACAGGAGAAAGTTCAAAAAGGAATAATAAAGTTGGCTCATGTGTCTACTTTAGAACAACCGGCAGATGTTTTCACAAAACCACTAAACTCTTCTCAGTTCTCGATACTACTCAGTAAGTTATGAATTATTAACATATATTCCAAACTTGAGGGAGAGTGTTAGGAGTTATGATAGGAAATAATTTATTCTTATTAGAATTAGAGTTATGATAGAAAATAATTTATTCCTGTAGAATTAATGAGATATTTCTTTTTTTATTTTACATTATTTATTATATCTCCTAATAATTAATATGAATTAATTATTGGAGATATCAAGTGTTATATTCTTCCTTTTATATCATTTTCTTTTATTATTTTTACTATTACAAAATTCCTGTAAAAGTTTTTTATAACTCTTTCATATCAATGAAATATTGAGTATTCCATCACATTATTCTGAGTTTTAATAAAAACTAAATTCTAGATTGAACAAATCCTTTCAATAAAAGATTTAAACACCCTCAGGAAGTAGTATTTAAGAATTTAATAAAACTTTTGGTTCACATCCAAATAATTTTTTTTTATTTCAAATCAGATTAAAGCTACATATTAATAGTTTGTTTTTCAAAATTTATCACTTATATAATTTACTTAATCCTTTATCTATAAATTCACTAAATACAAATTTAGATAAATACTAAATGCTTCCAAACAGCTCATAGAAAGAGACCCAATTAAANATTCACTAAATACAAATTTAGATAAATACTAAATGCTTCCAAACAGCTCATAGAAAGAGACCCAATTAAAGGAAAAATTATTCCATACGGATCAGACACCGCACGAAGCTTGCGTGCGGTGTCCGATCCGGACCGTGATGTATTTCGGTAGGGTCCACCTGAAATTTTTTATTTTTTATTTTTAAAAACGGAAATAATCATGACCGTAGATCACCGTGATCTACGGCCAAGATCGGACACCGCACCGCATGCAGAGATGAATGTGGTGTCCGTAGGCAATAATTCCTCCAATTAAAGAGGCCTCGAGCAGAAAAAGAGGGGAAAGCGCTTGCAAGAAGACCGACCTCAGTGACAGCGTCNGAGCGATTATTGCGTGCGTGCGGAGGGCGCGCGACATCGCGGCTGTGAACATACAGCCGCGATGTGAATAATTAGACCAATTAAAGAGGCCTCGAGCAGAAAAAGAGGGGAAAGCGCTTGCAAGAAGACCGACCTCAGTGACAGCGTCCTTAGCTGGTTTAGCAATCTCCTTCACAAGGCACTCCGCTATGGGCCCCTTATTATCCTTCAATATCGCCGCCGCGCGATGCAACAGCTCCGCCCTCTTCCAAAGAGGCGTCCTCGCCCAAGCCTTCTGTGCCGCCTTAGCCCCCTCGATCACCTTGTTCACCTCCTCCTGCGTGCATGCTTCCCCGATTCCCCAATTTCCACCAAAAACAAATCAAAACCCCCGAATCCAAAACCCCCAAATCCCAATCGGAGCTCCGATTCTTACCTTGGACCTTGTATTCGGGCTTCCGTGTAGTCGGATTAATGATCGGAACTGATTTCCCGGAGCTGGATTTCCGCCACTCCCCCTCTGCATAGTACTTGTACACCTCCTCCTCAATAATCTCACTGAAGATCCCCGCACCCGCCATCACTCCCGCAATCTTCAACTGCGGGTCTCCCTCCGACGAAACAAACACCGCCTCTTTATCGCCTCCGGTGACTTCAAGTCTTCTCAGACAGCATAGATACAGAGCAGTAAGATCGTGAGAATGGAGAGACGATGCATTTTATAGGGCGAAGATGAGAGCCACACGAGTTGGATACACTATGGATAGGCTGCGCCGCGCGGCGCGGTAGATGCGAGTGAGCCCACACCTCCAAAATGCGAATCTCACAGAAGATGACGAATATTCGGAAGTTAATAGAAATATGACTGCCAACCGTTTCTTTCTTTAAATATATTTGAAATTTTATTATTATAGTATGCTTGTAAAAATAATACAAGATAAAATAGGAGGATTTGCATGCATAACACTTAAAATTTTTGATATTACATATCCTTACACTCAAGCTTCAATATTTACATTATACTCAAATAATTCCTATGTAATTACATACCTAATTACTAACTTCAATTTGTACATACCTTACACTTTACAATGGATGAAAAAGTTGTATTTCATTTTAAAAAAAAAATGTAAATTTTGATATTTTGATGTGATATGAAAGATTTGTGTGGTATAAACCATGGACAAAAATCATTTGGTCATATTCTATTGACTGGCTTTAGTAACAGTGTTGATCGTAGATTATGATAATCTTGAATGATGAAATCATATGATCTTAATCGTGCTTCTCATTATTCCCCAAACCATTTACACTAAACAAGATTGTTTTTAATTTATAACTTAGATTGATGTTGCTTTATGCAAACAATTAGTGGCTCAAAGACTTAGGTTTAATAAAGAAAAAATTTTCTCTTATTTCCAAGAAGGGTAATTAATCGTAGAGACTCGTGCCTATGACAATTATTGGAGAATACACAATCCAATCGTGATCGTAATGGTGACATTTTACTACATATATAATGTGACTCCATGATCGTATTAAAAAAAAAGCAACATGCAATTATGTGACTCGTGTTCTCTGTTTGTTATGGTTTAGCCACAAAATGTTTTCATGTTTATCGAATAAAAAAATAAGTTTTCTGTTGTGAGTCTTAACTCTTTCTCTCCATCTCAAATTGGTCATAAAATACATCCTTGATTTGTTATTTTTTAAGCTATTTATTATGACTGTCCGAAGATAAATATGAATTAACATCTAGTGTCACAATCATGAATAAAGTATCTCCTCTTTATTTACTTAAAAATATTTCATCCACATTTAACATTGTTTGGAATACACTCTTGAAGGCTTTGAATATAAATACCTCCGGAAAACTAAATAAGCTTAAAATATCCTTTATCATGAAATTGAAGATCAATACTTACCCTTAAATCTTGACCATAAAGTATATTTAGATAAAATGATAACTTCTAAAAAAATGCTTCAAGGGTCCCTCTTATATAGATGATAGCTTATTCATGACATTATAAAATTTCTAAAAATTTTAAATTAATGTCATAACTTCTCCTTGCATATGCTATAGTCATATTTTTCCTTAAGCTAAGTTTAGTTTCATTGAGCTTCTTATTAATTATATATCCAGTGAGTCATGGTTAAGTTTATTAGTGATCTATTGATCCAACATCAAAAGTACAAATGTGTTGTAAATCATGACTTTTTATTTTGAGTATGTTTAAGTTTGTCAACCTCACTAATTGCAAGTTTTATGAGTACTTCTTAAGTGCAATGAATATATTATAATCTTTAATCAATTTTTTTAGCTTGAATTGAAATTGCTTTATCAATATATATAAATGATAGTCTCTCTTAACTCATCCTTGCTCTCAAATTCTTGCTTAACTTCAAATAAAATAAGAAAAAAATTGATCATGGGCCCCACTATAATAGCAATCATTTAATTAGTGGCTCTTTTAAAGCATTGATCCTTACAAAGTACTAGTTATTCATGTGTTTTATATCACGAATAATCACTTTTAGACCCAAAATGAATGAAGAATTTGAAAACCTCACATGTACAATATTTCTAATAAGTTAAAAGCTTGGACTGTGATCTCTGGTAGATGTTTTAGAATTAAAACTTTCATGAAGTCACTATTATATACAACATAGCATGAATAAATAATTTTAGACTCAAAAATAAATGAAGAATTAGAAAACCTCACATGCACACTATTTTTGATAAGTTATAAGCTTGGCTTGGATCTCTAATAAATGCTTTAATATTTAAACTTTAATGAAGTCACCATTATGTACAAATTATATGTCTACAACATCACCTACTTCTATATATATATCATATGTTTACACTATTATTAATTTCTATATGTGATATGCCCATTTCATCACCCATGATAGTCAAAGATGAAGAACTACTAAACTTCCATTTTCCCTTATTTTATATGAAAACTTGAAGCTATTTTTCTTTTTAATTTTTGAGCAGTTGCTCGCCTGCTACGCAATGCGGAAGAAGTTCTCGTTGCTCGCTTGCTCCACAGGTCGGGGACGACTTTCTTATTCCGAGAAATCCCAAATCACATGCTAGGCAAGGAGGAGGACTCCACCTCTGTCCTCATCTTTTTGGTCTATTTATAGGCTCAAAAATCATTATTATTTTTCGCTAAATATTAATGCAATTCATTAAATTTGTAATTAAAAAAACTAAAATCTATTATAATTCTATTGTGCTTACATCTTTCTGCTTCTGGCCTTCCAACCTCATGATCATCCATCTTCCCCATTTCATTCAAAAAAAAAAAAAAAAAAAAGAGAAGAAGAGATAGAGATTTCAGGCATTTAAAAAAACAGATTGCATGAGTTACACTTACATTCATTAAAAGAGTAAAGATAAGTATGTATATATGTATTATAATCTTTACATTCATTCCAAAGAATTCTGATCATTTTACACTTCAGCTGCACTCCTTCCATCCCTCATGTACGTTTTCTTAATGTATGTGTGTGTGTGTGTGTGTATAAACGAAAATGAAAATAGTTTTAAGATATTTATATACATAACGCGTGAATCATATATATTTATATTAACGGAAATTATTTATTTATATGCATAACAGTCAAATTTTTAGTATTACACTTATAATACTACGATAAATCTAAATGTTCCGAATTTTAGTATTTTCGGATGATGACATTGATCTAGCCTGAAAATAGGGGGACGACTGATGTATCATCAACAAATGCATCATTCAGCATGAATCTTGTGATAATCTTTTGAGAAAAAAATTCAAACTTTAATTAAAAGTCATCCAGAGTTTAGATTTCAACAAACTTATAGTCAAAATGACCAACTTAATAAAGCGGACCCAATGATAATAAAATCAGTCCAATCCGAGCCAAATCAAGTTCATATCAAGTCATTAAAATACTTTTGGAAGTTTTCCGAGCATATTTAGAAGGTCAAATGAATGTAAAATTTGGCAAGTTTATAGTCTAATCGAGCGTCTCGACAAGAAAAACCCAACGATCCCAAGATTGCTCAATTCTGACATCGTTAAGGCACTCAAATGTTCATCAAACGTTGTCCGAGAAAAAGAAGCTCTTCAGACCATCCGATTAAAATGTTTCATATATTCTGCATTAATTGCACCCACAACTCTATAAATAAAGCCCCACCCCTCTCATGAGGGGGAAAGAGAGCTTGAGATTTCAGAAAGAGCTTAAAACACACCAACACCGCCCACTATAGCCGATCGTCGTCGACCACCATCCACCGTCATCGACAACCATTGACCTTCGTCGACCATCTCCAACTGTCTTCTATTATTCAGCTTTAAGCATGTATCTGTCTCAACCACGGCCTTTCCATTCTTGAACACACTGAATACATCAGATTTATGCTTCAAGAAATAAACTTATACCTTTTCTGCAATGATCATTGATAAATGTGATGTAGTAACGAGAGTCTCCAAGAGATGCCACTGGGGAAGGTCCCCAGTGTGCACAATATCCAGTTTTCCTGCCTTTGGCGTCCTGCAACTTTTCAAATAACTAATATTCCTCTGTTTCCCCATAATACAACTCTCACACATGTTGAAATCAACAGACTTCAATTCTGGTAACTTGCTTCTGGACTGAAGTTTCTTCATACATCTTTGACTCATGTGGTCAAGTTTGTAATGTCACAACTCTGTTGTGCTCTTTGTGACAATAGTATCAACAATATTAATTAAACCAGTAGTCATATATATCGTACATGTTTTCTTACCTCGAGCCAGTACTAGTGCTCTTTTAGTAACCTTCTAGGTGTTATCTGAAAATACTACTGAATGTCTACACTCATCAAGCTGCCCAACAAAAATGAGGTTTTTCAATTCAGGAATGTGTCTGACCTTTTTGCAGCGATTCCAGGAGGCGCGAATGTGTTTCTCAAACGATAGAGAGGAGCGGGGCGGGGGGGGGGGTCTTTTCCTTATTTCGCGAATAAGAGAGACGAGTGGATGGCTTCAATTCATGAAATAGTAGAGACAGAGTGAGGAGGTGGGAACAGTTACGACATTTCTTTTTTTTCTATTTGTTTTACCGGGCTCCACCTCTTGCAAATCTCCTTCTTGAAGACCGGTACACAGGTACAACGTCTTCTTCGTCAAACTGATATCCTCCACTAGCGGCATCACCCTTTTCTTCAAACATGTTATCCTCCACCTCTGCAACTAAAGACCCATTGTCTTCAAGTCAGAAGACCAATTGAATTTGAGCACAACTTCAACTTCTCAAGAGTAACACCCTTAGTCAACATATCAGCATGATGCTTACTTCCACAAATTTTCTCAAGCAACAATTATTCGTCATCCAACAATGACCGTATAAAGTGATACCTGATCTAAATGTGCTTAGTCCTGTTTTATTTCATATATATCACAACATCGATAACCGCCAATCTCCATTGATCACTGTCAAACGCCGTCAATCACAGTCAACCATTGTCGCCTTCGATCGAATTTTGCCAATCGTTATTGGTCGCCCCTGTTTCTAGCAACAAGTTCATCAGCATGTCGACATTGTAACTTAGGAAACCTAATAATCATTTCCCGCCTGTGAGACAAATAATTGCAATTGTAATCATCTTTCTATAGTGGAACTCTTCAGCTAGGCTAAGTCTTGTGATTTTTTCCTTTTCAAGTTTTCCACGTAAAATTTCTGGTATTTCTATAGGTTAATTTCTTTTATCTGAATGTGTGTTAAATTCTCGTGTAACGCTCAAACAATAATCAATTACTCTACCGCCATAAATTTTCTCACATAGGTCATATCTATTTGTTGATGATCCATTTAAATGACAATCTATAAAACATAATTGAAATATTAAGAAAATAATACCCGTGACTATTAAAATCATTGATGGATAAAGAAATTTCAACTTCACTAGTGTAATTATAATTGACACACCACCGACAAATTTTTATTATCCAACACGAATCTCAAGGCTTGACATTGATCTCGAGATAATATTTTGAACAAGAGATGCTCAAATCTTGATAAAAAAACTCACGCAGAGATCCGATTTCAACAAACTTATAGTCAAGACATAATGATATCAAACCCATTCCAATCCGAGTCAAATCAAGCCTGAATCAAGTCATTAAACCATTTTTGGAATTTTTTCAGACACATTTGGAAAGTCAAACGGTTGTCAAATCTTTCAAGTTTATAGTCAAATCGAGTGTCTCGACATGAAGAATCTAACGAGTCCAAGATTGCGTAACTTTGACATCGTTAAGACACTCAAATTTTCATTAAAAGTCATTTGATCAAAGGAAGCTCTCTGGTCCATCCAATAAAAATGTTTCATATTCATGCATTAATGACACCCAGAACACTATAAATAAAACCCCACCTTTCACATGAGAGGATGGCTTGAAGCTTCAGGGAGAATTGGAAGCTCTAAGAAGGAGCTGAAGTCCAGCACTATCCCGACCGTCGTCGACCACCACCGACCGTCGTCGACACCCGTCAATCACCGTCAACCACTGTCGACCGTCATCATCGATCACCACCAACCAGACGTAGTCAGTCATCTTCGTAAGACATGAGCTAGTCACTACAGTCCATATGTCAACAATGACCTACGTGGTTCACAGCTCGTGCAACTCACCACTCCTACCCTCGCGGCTTATGGACGTCATTCATACTCGCCCCTACGACCTATGTGGTTCATAACTCGTGCAGCTCCAGACTCCGGTCCCCAAGACCTACGACTCAAATGACTTACGTGGTCATCAGCTCATGCAACTCTCGACTCTGGCCTTTGCGGCCTACAAATATTATTCACAGCTAGTGCAACTCCCGACTCCTGCCCTGGTGGCCTACGAACGTCATTCATAACACTACGACCTATGTGATCCACAACTCACGTAACTGCTTACTACGGTTTCTTTGACCAAACAACGCTTCTTGAGCAACCATCTACAATACTTACGACGGACTACTACCTCCAGAACAATCAACAATGACCCTTGCAGTATGCTGTCACCAAGAACTGCAACCACATTATAGTTATACAACTTTGTAATTCAATCTTTCCTAATTTAGGAGAAAAATGGATCTGCATACTCATCATTCATAGTGTATTATTTCAACTGGGCTAGGCCCCGTGGTTTTTCCCTCCTTTAAGGGTTTTCTACTTAAAAAGTCGAGGTGTTTCCTCTTGCTTACTTCTTTTATATTTTTTGTGTGTGGTGCTAAATTCTCGTGCAGTACTAAGATGATAATCAATTACTCTACCGCCGCGAATTTTCTGGCACACATCAATAATCATTTTAAACTCCATGCGCATAGAAATCTCAAATGATAATATATTCACAATAGCAGTAGAAACAAGCAATGTGTAAAAGGGTAAGGAATCAATCTTTCATATTATAGGATGATAAGAAAATATGAGACATTTTGATTAAAGTGAACTTTATGCATTATTTTCTAAAGGAAAATAATTTTTCAACATATTTCTCCAAATTTTATTATTACAAGACATGTAAAGGCGACTTAGCTAACTTAGCCCTCTATATAGAATTAGCAATGCATATGTTTTCATATGGTTACAATATGTGCTTTTAAATTGCATTTTCTTCCAACTTCAATAAGAAAATGAAAGAAGACTTCCTTCCAAAAAGTAGGAAGAATTGTAAGGAAATTTACAATGTCTTAGTCATATGTGAGCTGCCAAAGATTATTTTTCCCAAACCAAAAATGCCAATTCTATTGATCTCTTTTAATGCATAGACTTTATAGTCTGTTGATGAAAATAGAGAGTAGGCAACAAAATGGAGGAATGCCCTATACGGGTTGGGGTGACCAATCTATTTGCAATTCACAAAAATAACAGTTGTTTCTTGCACTTGATAAATTTTTTTCTTAAAAACCAATAATTTTGGAAAGAATAACTTACATTTTAAAATTCCTTTGAGCGGCTTCCTGAAGGATTTAAATTTATTTTTTTTTTCTAAAATGTTGTTGTTTTTTTTTAATTATTGTCTATATTTAAAAAAAATTACATCACGCCAACCAAAGGAGGGAAATGGAATTGCTCTTTAATGCCGAAAAGTTATTACATGTGGTCGATTGCATGTTCGAACGACGGTTAGGATATGGTCACGCCATCTTGGATTGTAAGGCGGCTCATTTGGATCGTCATCCAAGCCGAACGTGCACACATAATAATTTGTTCTTGAGGAAGGTGGCCATTCACACTTCCCCCTTAAAAGTTGTTTATTCTTCTTCTTTGCTATCAGATCACCTTCCTATTGGTGGGGAGCGCTTGAGCTTTGCCGGAATGAGAATGAGAGAGTAGCTCGACCATCTTGTAGGGGACGTCGGCGAGTCGGAGACCAAACTCAACCTTGCATGTGTAAGAACATATATTTGCTTTGTAGAGCTAGAATTAGGCTTACATGATCTTAGAGAAGGCCCTTAAGGTAAGACAATCACCCATCTCCTCAAAATCAATAAAACAACCCTAAAGCTTGTTAGAATTACACTTAACCCCTCTCATGGTCCTATGGGCACTGCCTCCCATGAGCTGGCGACCACCAACAATGACGGCTGGATGGTCGGCAATCTTATAAAAGTTACTTAGGAGCTTATGCTTTATTTATATAAACAATGAATATTTTTCTTGCTCACACTAGATAAGTTTGTAAACCAACCATCATAAAATACCAAAATTGTTTTTCTTACACTATCTCTCCTTTTTTTTTTGTTTTACATTCTTGTATTGCAATTTTATCTTCTTTTATTTTCTCACTATAACCTCCAAGTCCACACACATTCACATCAAGGTTCCACCATTCATTATAGGACGACTAATGAAGATAAAAGTTAGATGAGAACGATAAACCTATGCTAAATGTAAAATGATTGTCAATGGAAATTATTAGGAACCAAGCAAAGTTGCATGGTGGTCACTTTATTATTTATCATGTAAGAGAGAAATATAAACTACTAAGAAGACGAGTGTTTGATGTTGGTGGCGAGCAAATAGACATCAATACTCGACATTTGTTGGGTGACAATTAATTAGAAATATGGAACAAAAAGAGTGCTTAAATATTGGCGAGTAGAAAACAAGAGATACTCCTCATATGATATAAATTAGATGATGGCCAACTAAGAATGTTGGAAGTCACTTGTTTGTTGATGATAGCTAGGTAATTTTCTTATAAGAAAATGATCAACATATAGAAATATGGTCGTTAGATGTGGATGAAAAATTAATGTTGCTTTAATGGCATTGGGAAATAATCATTTGAGAACATCAAAATAATTAATATTAATAAAAATAATAAAATTATGGTTGGTTGACTTGAGTGGCATCTTTATAGAAGGTAAAACCGTGCAATTAAGAAGACGTACACTTGCCAAATGTCACGAGTTGAAAATTATTGTGCATTAGCCATTAGTAGAAGTTGGGCGATATTATAAATATCAATATTTAAGAGGTGTTGAATAGTTTTGGTTATTCTTTTGCAAAAGGGTATACCGAGCAATTTAAGAAGATGTATTTGTCAAATATTTGTTATCATTATGATTTAATCAAAACTGAATAAAAATATTAAACTTTTGGCAAAAGTGCGATATCAGTTTCTTTTTCTATTAACAGGAGGATAGAATAATATATATTAATGGTTGATGGATGTAAGACATTAATCATCAACAAAAATATAATTTTGATTGTTATGGTTGGCTTAGTTTTTCACTTGATAAAAGTGGAGGTCAAGTGAGTAAGAAAACAAGTGCTTAATTTTGATGGTGGACAAAATGTGAGGCATAAGTGGTGGTTTGATGCAAAATCTTGGTTTATGTTAGATATTAAGAAAATGAAAAGATGAATCTTAGTAGCTAACAAATGATGATACTAGCAACACTAGGTGATGTTTAAAAATTGTTGCAAGCGAAGGAGTGACAATGGATGTTGATGTCAATCGTTGGTCAATATTGGGTGATGGACTACATCAGTTGATGGCTGGCATGGGGACCATGGGTAGTTATGAGCTTTAGAGCTTATTCATTATTAGCATTTCACAACATATTGCAATATTGCCAAAACTTTAAAATTCTCCATGTTCTTTTTCAAATTAAGTTTTTATTTCAGCCTTAGTTTTATTATACTTTTTTTTTTATTTCCTTAATTTCATTCACATCAAAATTAAATCTTCATTTCTTTTGGTTTAAATTATTTTGAATTATAAAATAAATTTAAAATATCAAATAAATAAATTTATTAAATTATAGTTCAAGTTACAACATGTCAATTTGAAAGTGTCTTAATGGTGGAAATTATTGCATGCTAAAACATTCACAATTAAATAAATAGTTTAGATCATATTGCATAAAAACTTTACACACAAAGTTCATGAGATAATATTTAATCTTTTATGCAAAGAATGATGAGAAAAAAGCCTTGGTTCCTTGCCTAATTGAAACAATATTATCATACATGTTGAAAATTACATTGATTTACCTTAAATCTATCACTAAAGAAGCTAGGATTAAAATATATGAGCAAAAGGAGTTGTCATCTATGATGGTAATTTGAAATGATGGTGGTGGTTATGGTAGTTGGTGGATTGCAACGAATAGTAATGTTAGTCTATAATAGTGATAGCGAGTAGTGTCAAAGAACGAGTGATAACTAATACAGTAGGCCCGACAAAGAAAATCAGTAGCCAAATCAAGAATTTTTTTTAATAGAGACAAATAAATTAATCTTTGATTAAATTGAATGTTTATTATATAAAGCTTCAAAATAGGGTACATTAATACATATCAATTATATACATAAAAACTTAGGAGTTTAGTGGCAGTCGACAATTGATGATGACGGTCATCAATATTGACTAACAATAATCAATAAATGAGCTGTGATGGTTGCTGGAATAAATTGAAGACTAATAATGATGAGGGTCATTAACAAGTGGATTATATGATTGGTGCTGATCATAAGTGATCATTTATGTTCGTCGATGTTCACACTTGATGATCATAGGAGGCTATGCAACAAACAAAATAATGGAGAGATGATTTGTAGGTCAAAATGAGTTGGGATTTACTTCTAAATACTTGTGTATTTTGTGTGTTTTCTTATATATTTATCTTTAGTACTAAAAAGAAATCAATATACTTTTAAAAACACTTAAAAAAAACTTTTAGTTGTTTTAAAAGATTTCCAAACAGCTTTATTTTATTTTAAATTACCAAATATGTTATGTTTCAAATTAAAATATAAATAAAATAAAATAAAATAAAATAAAATAAAGAAACTAATATTCTAGCCTTGCAGGCTATACATTATATCCCTTCTGGTTAAGAACAGACGGTCTAATAACTCTGATCCTTTGTAAAATGCGCATGAATTTGATAAAATTTATGATTTATTTACATACTTTTCTATTGTATTCCTGAGGACTAATTTTCTCCAGTTTGTACTTTACTGGAAATGGCGATTGGTCTCCGATCCGTAAATCTATGGGCTTAAAATTGAGGAACAGCCCGGCAACAGCCCGTTCTGGCGGGCCGATCCTCTGGTAAAATTACACCAGCCTAATAGATACTTATAGAGTTATAGGGCCATAAAAACAAAGAGTTCATGCTCCCCTCGTGGAGTAGCTCCTACTGGATTTATTCATTAAATAAATAAATCAAATATAAATATTTTCTTAAGGTCAATTTATGAATTCAACGAACACAAGCATGTTCTTGTCTAATCATGATTAGCTCGTTTTGATTTAAATTGATTAAATAATATTATTATAACATTTTATATTATTTTACTCTTTCAATAAAAAGAAAAAAAATTAATCCTGTCTTTTTTAAACCGTCCGAGCTAATTTTGAGCCAAATCCTGTCAAATTAATACTAGGTTCGCTCAAACTCAACTTGTTGACATCTTCATGTACATATTTGTCTAACAACTATGACATTGTTTAATGAAGTTAAAGATTTTTGTTTATTCAACGCCATTCCTAAAGAATTACCCATCAATGTTAGTGATTTTGTCGGGATAATATAAATAATTTAAAATATACAACATAAATATTATAATTATGCTGTGGAGTAATATTTGCTGAGGTTAAATTTTTAACTTTTTTGCTTGAATATTACACAAAAAAATGAAGAAAAAAAAAATCATACTATATACAATATTTCATATGTGAAAAAAAAGAAGTTAGAAAAATAATGAGCCATCGTAATGGTAGGAGTTTAGAGGCGTCGAAGTTAAGAATATGTGTTAGCAATCTAACCACGGTTAGTTGGAGTTCTTAGAAGTCGACAACAACTCAAATCAAACATGACAAGAAGACGCCTAAAATAGTAATTTGGGGCATTTACATACATATCAAATTGATGCTCCTCCAGCAAATCTTCCTCATCCGATATGAATCTCGAGGTATAACAAGGATCTCAAAGTGATTTTTTAGGACAGTAAGTATTCAAATGTCGATAAAAAATCATTCATAACTCCAATTTCAACAAAATTACAGTCAAACTGACCAGCTCAACAAGAAGAGCTCAGTGTTACTAAAATTGGTCTAATTCGAACCAAATAAAGTCCAAATCAAGCTATTAAACCATTTTTTGAAGTTTTCTGTGCACATTTAGAAGGTCAAACAAATGTTGATTCTGATGTGTCTATAGTCAATTGAGCTTCTTGATAAGACGAATCTGGGCGATCCCAAGATCACTCAATTAATAAATCATTAAAATATTTAAATGTTCATCAAATGTCGTCCGATCGGGGGAAGTCCTCTGAGCCGTTCGATTAAAGTGATTCATATTCTTGCATTAATTACACATAAAACTCTCTATATAGAGCCCCATGAGTTGAAATCCAACACCACCTCTGCCTCTGTCGATCATCGTTGGCCGCATTCGATCACTGTCGACCGCCGTCGACACCCACCAACCGCTGCCAACCACCGCTGACCGCTGTCGTCCACCACCTGCCGGTCGGAACCGATCGCTATCAATCGCTTCTCGTTCTAGCAGCAAATTTATCCATACATCGACGTTGTAACTTGGGAAACCTAATAACTCTTTCCTGCCTGTGGGACAAGTGGTTGTGAATGTAATCATCTTTTTATAGTGAAACTCTTCAGTTGGGTCAGACCTCTGTGATTTTTTCCTTTCTAGGTTTTCCAAGTAAAAACTTATCTTGTCATTACTAATTGACTTCTCTTTTCTGAGTGTATGTTAAATATTCGCACCACGCTAAGATGATATTCTGTTATTCTATTGCAACAAATTTTCTTGCACACACGCACTTCCTATTCATTTCTACATCTAATGCTTCAATTTTATTTTTTATATTTATACTACCCGGATCATTCATATCAATGAAAAAATGCCACTATTTTATTTTTTTTAAATATGAAATAAATCTTCTCTTTAAGGTGACATGTATAAAAGTTTAAGTTTAGGTGTTAGATATATAAAAACATAAGAATTGAGTGGTATGTATGTAAATCTTCCTAATAATTGTTACTAGGCATCGTTTGCCACTGTCATTCCAAATGCTTTCCTTTTTAATGATTTTATTCAATACACATTACAATATATATATATATATATATATANTAGATATTTACATTTATAATAATTTAATATTATAAACCTATTCAAAAGAAAGCGATTTTGATTTTAAAAAAGTTAACAGGAGTAATATTTTTAATGTGATGTTAAAGATTTAAATGTTATGCATGAAAATATAAATATTTAAGTGCTAGATATGTAAATATGTAAATACCTTCTTAATTTTTCTTACCAAAATGGCATTGAAACGACATGTGCTATTAATAAAAATAATTACAAATATTTTTTTTTAATTAATCCGCACGAGCAAATTTTATTTATTTATGACTAACATAACCTCCGCAATATATCATTCAAATTATCTTTATATTTTTTTATTTTGTTACAATAAATCTCCAGCTAATAGCATTAATTATAAGTGACATAAAACCTTACCGACACTATTAAAATTAATTAACCACAAAATATTTTGCACCCTTTGTAAATAAAGCAAAAAACGTGCATAATAATGAATGAAACTCAATGCAAAATTTTTACGAACAATAATATTTTTTAACGAAGCAAACACGAGTTGAGTCTGAACTCGATCGTGTTCGACTCGTTTACGCCCGTAACTATAAGTAAATATTATTAATTTCATATAAGAAATTCGGAGAAGGAAAAGCTCATTATGAATAGTACGTGCATTTAAAACTTGCTGATATATTAATCAAAAAATTTAGCATTACTAATTCTAATTTTTAATTTTAAAAAAGGAAAAATGTACTTTGGGCACAATGAATGTATGGAGACTTTGCATATGATAATTTCATAGATTATTAACTTAGTCTTGGAGTCATAAATGATCCCGAGAGTAAGTTGCATGCATGTCTTGAAAATTGACTTCTAACCAATAAATTCATTCAGCATTAATTTAGAACCATGTTCCTGGCATGCAATGNAATTTAAACATTAAGAGGTTTTTTTTTTACCATTAATTGATTATATTTATATACATAAAATTAAAATTTTAATATCAAATAAAAATATAGTATTATCACTAATCTTTAAAATTAAATGAAATTCAGTTTTTTTATGTGTATGTTTAAGGAACTAAAGTGCTATATGTGTAAATATTTATATATTGATGCTAGATATATTAATACAAGAGCATTGTGTGCTGCGTATGTAAATATCCCGAATGTTTTTAGAGAATTCAGGATTCGAAGACAAAATTCAGTTCATAACTTACGGTTGGGTCCCGCACGTACAGCGACGTGGTAGTTTGAGCTGCCTACTTGGCTTACACCTGTCACATAATCCCGAGGCCGTTACGGGGCCCACCACCACAATCTTAAATGTTTAATAAATTCAGTTAAGTTTTATATAATCTATATATTTGCATATTGAACGTTTAAATTTTACTATTTATTTATATACAAATTTAGCTTTACAATCAGATGAAANCGACTAAGAATTCGAATACCACACCTTACCCTCGGGGGAATCGAACCGCAAACCAAAGGGGATTTACAACTGACAAACATATGCCCGATCAACTGATCTGAATACGCAGGTATATTATAAGAGTGATATTTTGGAATACCGATCCATAAGGCTGTGCGTTCGTTTCCAACGGGGATTGATCCCAGGTCAGAGGAGACTTACGATAGAGCTACCAACCAACTTACCATTCGGGGTGCACACACACATTCTCTCTCTCTCTCTCTCTCTCTCTCTCTCTCTCTCTCTAACATTTATTTTTATGATTAGTTTTATTCAAAAAAATATTTTGGTATGTTGAGCAAATTTAATCATAATTTTTGTAAAGCAACTAATTGGTATACTCGAATTAATATTTGAATTCATGATTGAAATAAAGGAATATAACTATAACTTAAATATTTAAGACTACGCCATCTGTGAGAAAATATATATTTTAAAATAGTAAAATCTCCCCACTAAAATAATCAGACAGCAATAAATACTGAAGAATTGAACACACAATTGAGGTTAGTTCCACTTAGTTTGGAATTTGATTTTTTTTTTTAATTGTTTTTTGGGAACTGGATCCAGATTTCTACTGATTTGAATTTGATTATCTCTAAATTAGTTGGATATTATTCCAATAAGATCTAAGTGATTGTATGCAATGTATAGCCTAGAAGCTTCAATATTCTATCAAATTGGACCAAGGGATTTAAAATTAAAATATAACATTTTATCTACATAAATAGTTTAAAATTTTTAAATATTGATTAGAAGAAAACCAAATTAAAAAATGTATAACTGTACTTAGTCGCTTATATGTTATATATATTTCTAAGCTAGTCATGACATCTTTAATATTAGTATATTTATCATATCCTAACTCTTGAATCATAAAAGAAGTAATATCTTCTTTGATTATTAGAAGTCTTAATTAAAATCTCGCCTTAAGGCATCCAGCTAAGAGTCTATCTTGGCCCAATCATCCTAGTTATAGGATTATATTAGCTACTACCTAATCTATTTAGAGGACCTTTATCTTCTTAAATTTGTAGGCGGACATTGGTCCTCTAGCAAACTTAGAGTAAAATTTCAATCCGAGCATTATAGTGCTTAGTTTAGAGCATAATCTAGCTCCATGAATGTTGATTTTAGGGTCAAAGCTAATGGTTATTCTTTACTTAGGTGAGCATGTTCATTGTTAGGATTATTTTGAACCTAGTAGACCCCTCCATAGACTATCCAATTTTAGCATAGGTCATCTTTGAATTGATTAGTTAACAATTCATTTGTTGATTAGCTGCTCTAGACATTTTTTGACTGAATCTAAGGATGATAGAGGAACTAGTTAACAATTCATTTGTTGAACACCCGCAATATGATCATCTCCATGCTTGGACCACATAAAGCTAAGAATGGTCACCTTTATAACGTCTCCATGTGAAGCAATGGCATGGACGAACTTGAATTTGAAACCTACATGTAGGGAGAGGTAAGCCAAAGAGAAATTTCAAGATGCCAAGACCCCATGAAAGGGATTGAGGCAAGTCACCCTTCATTGATGAGCATCATTTTCATAGATCCTTTTGAGCGTCTCAATTTAAGTTATGTTAATGCTTCATCGATAAAAACTCAAGCCAACCAATATCCCCAACATTATCAACCTTACTAAGAGAATAGTTAAAGAAATATCCAAATATCATCATCTATGCTTATGGACTTCAACACTCACAATAGAAAAAATAAGTTGAGAGAGAACAATGCATAAAGAGACACGTGGTGAGTTCTTACCACCAATACAATCAATTTCATTGCAACATTTTCCTAACTCATAACAATTATCTTGAACACATGACTTCGAACAAGTATCCAAAAAGGTAGGATCCCTCAACCCATATTTATAAGTAAAACTTAATCTTCATTCTTTAAAATGCTTTTAGCATGATTTTAATAATAACATAATATCCAATAATTTTATTGACTTATCAAAGTACCTTCTACCTCATTACATCAAACTATATATATAGCCATAACCTCCAACATCATCACGATATATACCTACTTAAGAACCATATTATGGAAAAATTGTAACAACATAGAAGTATCATGTCTAAGAAGTTTGGGTGCATCTACTCTCAAGCATACACCACCTGCTCTAAACATTATAGAAGAACCTCAACTTGACGTATTTTTATCATCAACACTTTGTCCTTAGTTTTTTTTTATCATTAAATGTTTTCTTTGAAAATGAATCTCTACTAATATGTCTATACTTAGCAGTAACCTAACACTGAAGACACATGTTGATTGATATTCCACTCCATGCATCCTAGTCTACTAAATATCCTCACTTAAAACAATGATTAGGAACCTAGAACGTGATCTGCTTCTTTAGAGCCTAAACATGCTATCTACTTACCAAAAGATAAGATAAATCAATGAAATAATTATTTTTTTCTTTACATTTTTCTTTTAAAGAACACCTCCTATTGTAGAGCTACCTGAGTAATCATCTATATGCAAAATGTGGTTGATATATTACTTGTTTGTTGTCCTTCATCTTATTGTGGCAACAAATCCCTTATTATTTATTTTCTCAAGGAAGGAGCAAGCTAATATTTTATGGGCTAACATCTCTCAAATAACAAGGACTTCCCTTCCTAACACTTCTTTTTAATAATGAATGCAATCAGAAAGTTATTAACTTAGATGAAAAATATTCTCCATCTTTACGTGAATTAAATGACTAGGACTTCCCAAAGCAAGCTCATTTATATAGATTCTAAGTCAATGGAGGACTTAGATGTAGATGCAATAAAATCGAGAACTAAAACATACAAGCAAAATATTTGTGATACAATCTAAGTAACTAGATTTACTTGCACATTCATTTAGCTATTTATGAGTTATGATTAGAAAAAAAGTGATTAATTAAATACTTGATTTTTTTGTTTTGTTTTTGGTAAAGGATATTTATTTATATATCTAATACCTAAACTTTCATATTTATACATTCCAAACTATATTGACAATATTTCTTTGTTATTATTAAATTAAAAAATATAATTTTTCTTACATCTGAATTCATTATTAAAATTTATTGAATATACTTCAAAAAAGCATATAAAATATATAATTTTTTGGCGTTCTAAAAGCAAAGATTATCTATTACATAAAATCTTAACTTCTTATTCGATCATCAATGAAATTTATATTTATACTCAATTCATATTTGATTTGAAAATAAATAATTTAAACATTAAGAGGTTTTTTTTTACCATTAATTGATTATATTTATATACATAAAATTAAAATTTTAATATCAAATAAAAAAATAGTATTATCACTAATTTTTAAAATTAAATAAAATTCAGTTTTTTATGTATATGTTTAAAGAACTAAAGTGCTATATTTGTAAATATTTATATTCTGATGCTAGATATATTAATACAAGAGACTTGTGTGCTGCGTATGTAAATATCCCGAATGTTTTTAGAGAGAATTCAGGATTCGAAGACAAAATTCAGTTCGTAACTTACGGTTGGGTCCCGCACGTACAAACGACGTGGTAGTTTGAGCTGCCTACGAGGCTTACACCTGTCACATAATCCTGAGGCCGTTACGGGGCCCACTATCACAATATTAAATTTTTAATAAATTCACTTAAGTTTTATATAATCTTTATATTTGCATATTGAACGTTTAAATTTTACTATTTATTTATATACAAATTTAGCTTTACAATCAGATCTAAATGTAAATGTCGACAGATATAGTTTACCTCAAAAAATTAATATTAGTTTTTTCTTATACAATGTTACGTGCCAGAAAATTCGTGACGATGAATTAATAATTTAATATCTCAGCACAAACACATACGTACAGAAAAGAAATATAGTAGAAGATAAAGAGAAAATTCTGTGGGGCCCGACCAAATCAAAGTAATATACTATATGATTGTAAGTACATTGATTGACTCTTCTCCTAAAACAGAAAATATATAGTTACAAATGTAAAATAGTACTTCAACTTACAAAGTCGTGTTCGAGCTACAAAAAACTATAATTATTGACGATTATATCAATTGCGGATAGCATAGGCCTTAGTTAATTGCTACAAAGATAGTAGTCTCCCACAAATGTTGTAAACGATGATTGTAATAACATCAACATGATGTAGAGATCGTAATTGAAAGATGTAGTAGTAGTTGGCCACATCGGCCGTAATTGGTTGCTGCAGGAGCGACAGTTGGTCATAAAGGTTGTAATGATAACAGTTAGCCGCAAATGTTGTAGTGAGCAGCTATAATAGCAATTGGCCACATAGGTCGTAGTGGATGAATGTAAGAGCGTAATTGGCCATATGTGTTATAGTGGACGATTATAATGACAACAGTTGGTCACAAAGGTTGTTGTCGGGAGTTGCAATGGCGTCAGTTAGTCACAAAGATAGTAGTGAATGGTTGTAATGATAGCACTTAGGGGTTTCAACCCGTTTTGTTGTGTTTACTATTGTACCATAGACATCACTTGTCAGTATACATCATAAGGAGGAAACCTTAGGAGTCCAGAGAAAGTTGTTGTATCATAAGTACGACTTATAAGCAATTATCATTAGGATCTTCGATACAGTCTCATTCGTTACGCTGTATTTGAGTATGTTATTACACCATATTCAGGATACGTCATTACACCGTATTCAAGTTACTTTGTTGTACTGTATTCAAAGTGTTTCGTTACACTGTATTCATCGTGTGTCATTACACCATATTAATGATACCCCATTACAGTGTATTTATGATAGATTGTTACACTGTATTCAATATATATCATTATACCGTATTCAAGGTGCGATGTTTCACCATATTCAAGGTTTGTTGTTGCACTGTATTCATGGTGCATTTCTACACCATATTCATGGTACTTCATTTCACCGTATTCAGGGGATGTACACCATATTCAGGGTGCATTGCTATACCATATCCATGATACGTTATTAAATCATTTTTTGGGTTTGTCGTTACGTCGAATTTAGGGTGCGTCATTACAACGTATTCCGATTTTGACCGACCAAAGACTGACTGGTTGACTAACCAATAGCCAACGAATCCCATGGCTAGCTAGCAAGAGGCGGATAGACTCGTGACCGTTCATGCATGGACTGATCGACAAGAAGATGGCTCTCCAGATATTCATCAATTGCATATGAAGCCCATCGATTGAGGGTCGACCGATCAAAAGGGTTCAATTTATAATTGCCATTTCTGAATAATCCTTATCCCATATAAATATAGAATCCTTAATTGTAATAAAGGTTGTTGAAACCATATATAAAAATATCTAATCTCCCTCTTTAAGTTTATCTTTTTTTTGCGTGCTTTATTCATTGGGTGTGATTCACAGACACATTTGGGTTCAACAATGAGGTATAAAAATGGTTTTGATAAATGAGATTAAAAAAATTTAATAATGAACTAGGAACATCTAAATTCATTATAAATAGGGCTAATGGAGAAATGTAATAATCTTGAGATATTATTAAAACTATTCAACAAAAAGATGACAACAATGATTTTATTGAGATCCAACGATCTGAAAGTGAAGGATGTGATGAAGAAAGATCTCTTGCCGGCTATTTGTGAGTCCCAAGAACTGGACTGCCTCAAAAATGCTGGAGTGCCAGATTTGAAGAAGCCTCTTGAGGTATGTACTAGGGAGAACCCAAAAGGTAAGAAAATGGTTTATGTTTGATTCTTCTATTGTTTTCCAAAGGATTGTCACTGGAGAGCTAATCTTTATTGAGAGGAAAATTTACGTGAAGCTAACTAAAAGCTCTCTATCGATTGCAGGTCCCTTAGGTGCATAGCACCAAGAGGCTGTAAAGACAACGAGTCGGGGGGAGTCGGAATGTGCAAGGGTAAGGCTTCGAAAAAAAGAGAAGAAGCATGATCTGCTACCCCTTAGTCGATTGCTCAGACGTTTATCAATTTGCCTGTAACAGATGAACCCTTCTCCAGTTGTCTTGAGCAATCTTGATTTTGAGCATGAGCCTCCCAACAGAAAGGAGTCACTTCGTAAGAGGAAGACATCTGTGACCAATCCGCGTGACTTGCTTCCGCTGCCGCCCTAGAAGAAGTGAAAGGTATCCATGCTTAGTTGGGGTTTGATGTAAGAAGAGGGAGCTAAGGTACCAAGTCAAGTGATCGATTTGACTTAATCGATCTGTAGGACTACTATTCTGAATCCCCCACTGAGGTTGATTTCCCTTTGACCATTGGTGACTTCATCTGGTCTCGTGCATATGAGAGGTTCCTTAAGGAACACAAATGTCCCTTCTAACATTTTGATATGTGTTGAACCAAAAAATGTCCGAGAGTCATGCCCAAGAAATAGAACATGTAAGATGAGCCAAATAAGAAAATGAACAGTAGAAAATATATATAGAGTTTTTCTTCAAGAAAGGATTCTCTATTTATAGGTATGGGAGGTTCCCTATATATACAATTATTTTTATGCCCTCTTCTTATACAAAGGAACTCATGGGTATTAAAATAATTTACATGATACATTATACAAACAAACTTTTCACTAATGTGGTGACCCTTACTTGCTCAGATTGCTCCTATTCATTTGTCTCTTAGCCAGACAAACCACAGGATGATAGTATGTGATCTTTTTGTCTTGCTTCACCGGTGTTCCTATCACAGTTCCTTGGTCCTTTGTTCAGCTTTGAGGTCAATCTGCTCGTCATATGACCAAACAACTCATTGGTATTTTATGATGATCTTTGGGTTTAAATGTTTACTATCTGAATAATCTAAAGTTCTCCATCGATCAACTCAGTGGCATCTTAGCTACGACGCTTGTCCTGTTTCATATTCTTGCGTGGAGATTCGTGCCGCCTCGATCTGGTCATACATCAAGGTTAAATATTAAATAATACTAATTAGTGCTGAGATAAATGGGTTTCAAACAGAGACGCTAGCTATCCCTATATTTCTAATAAACTTTCTAATAAATACTTAATAATCAATGAATGTTAACGATATTTTAAATTTAATAACAATATTTATCATAATCTTAAAATTTTCTTAAGGACTTAATATTTATTACTCCCTAATTTTTAATTTAGCCTTCATTTTACTTAAATTGTGATTTCATCGCTAGCACCCAAGCAGTCTGGTTAGTAAACTCATATTGACAAGGGGGTATTTACACACATACCACTCATTTCCTGTATATTTATATACCTAATCTTAAAGTTTCAACTTTTATATTTGTAAAAATTGAAATATTAAGATCGGGCATGTATTAAATCTTTTAAATGTAAATTTGAATTTTGTCAAAATATAATTGAACAGGGGCCTAAATGAAAAAGAAAATAGTTTGAAATTTATAAATAAGATAAAGATACGAAAAGCTCTTCACTGCGTCTCCACTCTTTCTCTCCCTCGTTCTCTCTCTCTCTCTCTTCTTTCCCACCGGTTCCTCTTATCCGTTTCCTTTTCGTTACCACCGTTTCCTTCTCCCTTCAGAGAAAAATCTGAACGCTTCTGCAAATATTTCTTCCTTNTTGCTCGTCATATGACCAAACTACTCATTGGTATTTTATGATGACCTTTGGGTTTGAGTGTTTACTATCTGAATATAATCTGAATTGTCTCTCTCGATCGGCTCTGATGCATCTCAACTATGAACCCACTTCGTTTGTCGTGTTTCATATTATTGTGTGGAGATTCGTGCCGCCTCGATCTGGTCATACATCAAGATTAATTATTAAATAATACTAATTAGTGCTGGGATAAATGGGTTTCAAATAGAGACGCTAGCTATCCCTATATTTCTAATAAACTTTCTAATAAGTACTTAATAATCAATTAATGTTAACGATATTTTAAATTTAATAACAATTTTTATCATAATTTTAAAATTTTCTCAAGGACTTAATATTTATTACTCCTTAATTTTTAATCTAGCCTTCATTTTACTTAAATTGTGATTTCATCACTAGCACCCAAGCAGTCTGGTTAGTAAACTTACAGATGATCAGCTCTTGGAGGAAAGGACAAGGGGGTATTTACACACATACCACTCATTTCCTATATATTTATATACCTATTCTTAAATTTTCAATTTTTATATTTGTAAAAATTGAAATTTTAAGATCGGGCATGTATTAAATCTTTTAAATGTAAATTTGCATTTTGTCAAAATATAATTGCACAGGGGCTTAAACGAAAAAGAAAATAGTTTGAAATTTATAAATAAGATAAATCTTCACTGCTTCTCCACTCTTTCTCTCCCTCGCTCTCTCTCTCTCTCTCTCTCTCTCTCCCTCCTTTTTCCCACCGGTTTCTCTTATCCGTCTCCTTTTCGTTACCACCGTTTCCTTCTCCCTTCAGAGAAAAATCTGAACGCTTCTGCAAATATTTCTTCCTTTAAACCATTTCAAGAAACCCCAAAAGGCAAAACCCTAAACCTATCATCGGGCTCGCCTGGCGAGCCTTGTTTGTGGAACCTAGCACCAGAGAAATGCAATCAATGGGAGCTTCAATGAACGGCATGCCAGGATCCTCCGCGCCTTCAGCAACAGCTGCCTCCGCCTCCCATATTGCCCTCCACGAGCTTTCGAACGGTAGCTGTCAGCCCCATATCCAGAACCCTAATTTGCAAGGCTCCTCTTCCCCGTTCGACCCATCGNCCCCAAACGGGAAAACCCTAACCCTATCATCGGGCTCGCCTGGCGAGCCTCCTTTGTGGAACCTAGCACCAGAGAAATGCAATCAATGGGAGCTTCAATGAACGGCATGCCAGGATCCTCCGCGCCCTCAGCAACAGCTGCCTCTGCCTCCCATATTGCCCTCCACGAGCTCTCGAACGGTAGCTGTCAGCCCCATATCCAGAACCCTAATTTGCAAGGCTCCTCTTCCCCGTTCGACCCATCGGCAGCCAGCAACGATGATTTCTTTGACCAGATGTTCTCCACCATCCCTTCTTGGCCGGACCTTGCAAAGTCCCCATGGGATCTCACGAACTCCGCCTCCGCTGCCTCCGGATATGACGAATCTTCCCTCCTCGCTTCCCGGCTCCGGCAGTACCAGATTAGCAGCGGCGACGGTGGATCTCCGGTAGGAAAGCCGATGATGCTACCGCTCAGCGCACAGCAGCAACAGCAGTTGCTCCTCTCGGCTATCGGCGGGAGGCCAAGCACCTCAGATCCCGACTCCAGTGTCCTCACTCCGTTGCCGCTCTCTCTCAGCGCCGCCGGCCACGGATCTGATTCCGATGCTTCCTTCAAATCCCCTAATTCCACTGTTCGTACTCCAATCCACTAATTTATTACAGGTTCCTCTCCATCACATTATCAGATTAATACATGTAGTTGAATTTCGTTCGCAGGGAGCAGAGGGGCTTTACAATGGATTCGGTAGTGCGTCACTCCAACGATCGGCGAACCAGCCGCAACATTTTCACCAGGCTCAGGTTTTCTTCCAAACACAGTTGAAAACTGAATGGATTCAACTTTCTACTATTTACTTACGTTACAAATAATTTTAAACGGTTAACTGTAGGGTGCAACAATGCCTCAGCAGAGCTTTGGTGGAGTTCCACCGGCGGCGGCTTCCGCGCCTGCCGGCTCTGGGGCTCCTGCTGCTCCTCGGCAGCGAGTCCGCGCTAGACGCGGCCAGGCCACGGATCCACACAGCATCGCAGAACGAGTAAGTCCTTGTAAAATTGAGATTTAATCTCAGCCATTGCATATAGTTTGAGGTTGCAGAGGTTTTAGTAGTAATTGTGGAAGGGAAGGAATAAAGCTTCACTCAAATAAAATTCTGAAAAAATTTAATAGTGGGAAAATATAATTAATCGGGAAGTTGAGAACAGAACTTTTGATTTTGTTTTTGTCTGAAAGAACTAAGATTTCTTAGTTTAGCAATTTATTTATTTATTTATTTGTTTGTTTGTTTTTGGTTTATGATATTGGCAGCTTCGCCGGGAGCGGATCGCAGAAAGGATGAAAGCTCTTCAGGAACTCGTACCCAACGCAAACAAGGTAGCGAAATATTTAAATATATTAACATTTAATATTATTCTTAAAAAATTGATTTTTTATAAATTATTGTATTTGATTTTCTTAACCGTTTTTGAACTTTTATCAGGATTATATTAAACTGTTATAAACTGACTAGAGTTATTTCTAATATGATAATTTTGCTAAATTCGGTATATTTATCTTTGAATTTCAACAGCTTTAGATAGTTTCATTAATTTTTTGTTTGCTTTACAAAATCCGAGGCAAGCTCTTAATTATAATTTTAATAGTTACATTTGTGATTAAATAATAACGTCCCTGCCGATCTCCGGCGATATCTGGCTTGGGCAATACGACGATTACAAAGCCCGACAACGCATTTCCTCAGCTCCGTGTGCCGCCGGCGAACCTTAATCTTTTTTGAAACCGCCCCTAAATTTCTGGTTTTTGCACTTTAGTTTTTAAAATTATTTTGGGTCTGTAAATTGTAATTACAGACGGACAAGGCTTCCATGCTGGATGAGATCATCGACTACGTGAAATTCTTGCAGCTTCAAGTTAAGGTAAGTATTCCGGCCTTTTAATCTCTCATCTCCTGAAAAATTCCACCAGTTAAAACTTGGATTAGGGATTTAATAATTGCATGTTAGCTAAGCTGGAGAGATGATGTAGGTTCTCTGCACTTCATTGATCAGGTACTTAGCATGAGCCGCTTGGGAGGCGCCGCTGCCGTTGCTCCTCTCGTCGCCGACATTTCCTCCGAGGTGATGACTTTTTCTTCGGTTTACTTAATTATTTAGAGATATTTGCTTGGAATTCCTTAAGAATTATCGATATGAGAAACTATTCGTCATTTATAGTCTTCCTATCATGTCACGATGAAAGTTTTTTAATCTCAATAAGTTAATGCTTAATCAATATTTAAGCAAAACACTCCAATCTCATGATTTGTACTCCACTATTACTCATGCAGCTTATCCCTAAGGTTATTCAAAACTTAAGTTGATGACTACGTTTTTTTATCACTACTTCTATACATTCATTAATATTTTAGACCTTAGCCCACAAACTAAGTATTTCAACCTAAACCTCTTTCAATACAAAATACCCCCTAAATTTCGTATTTTTTTTGCAAATATATTTATTAATCTTCCTTTTGCTTCATCCTTTATCATCATTATCATCATTAGTTTTCTTTGATGTATTTCAAGGACAAATTTTGTTGATATTATTTTATTTTACTATTTGTTCTTTTTAAAATTTTCTAATGAACATATTTCTTATCATTTGCTCTTTAGATTCAAGTTACAAGCTTAATCCATTATGTCATATATATATATTATCCTGACCTACTAAGCTAGTTTTATCCTTTTACCTGTGAAATGAAATGGAATAATTTTGACGTCAAAGTTGGTTGATCTTTTTATTATAATTATTAATAAAATAAAATTTTATGTAGTGATTTAAAAGAAGTATCTTTTATCAGTAAATATGAAAAATTTTCGAGGGAGTACCATGCATATGGCGCCATGACACCATCACTGCACATCTAGTGATTCTCCATCTTCATCGACCGCCTAAGCTTTACTGAAGTTATTTAAGGTTGGCTTAGGGAACAATGACGTTAATGAAGCGCGATGATAATTTTGATGTTTCAGAAGAAATCAATGACATGCAGTCAATAGAAACATTCTTATTTTAGGCTGAAAAATCGAAAATTTAATTTTAAATTTATAAATATGAGGGATTTTAATAACCTTTCGTAAATCCGGCATTTCTGATTTGGTATGCTGCCAAATTCCTTATTATTCATTTCAGAGGGGTTGGGGGGAAAATTTATTCATTATTTTTATTGTTTTTTTTGGCATGCGACTGCCATTTAGTGGCCAGTGGGATGGCAGGGACCGGCGTGCTGCCAGATAAAGTACCCAAAAACCCCTGGCTTTATGCTTTATTAACAACTACTTTTTAAATTTCCTTTTTTTTTTATTTTGTTATTTCTAGGGTGGTGCTGCCGCAGGGAGGGGATCGCCGGCGGCCGCCGCGGCGAACNATTTTGTTATTTCTAGGGTGGTGCTGCCGCAGGGAGGGGATCGCCGGCGGCCGCCGCGGCGAACGAAAGCATGTCGGCGACGGAACACCAGGTGGCTAAACTGATGGAGGAAGACATGGGTTCGGCGATGCAATACCTTCAAGGGAAGGGCCTCTGCCTGATGCCCATCTCCCTCGCCTCCGCCATCTCCACCGCCTCCTGTCGCGGCCCCAACTCCAGCCTCCTCGCCGGCTCCGGCGCCGTCAACAATCTAGCCAGTCTAATCCCAGGTATTCCGGGGGCCGGAGACGCTCCGTCGTCTCCAAGTCTATCGGTGCTCACGGTGCAGTCCGCCGCGGCCGGCGGCTGTGAAAATGACCTCTCTCGATCTTCCGGCAAGGAGGGCGCCGCCTCAGTATCCAAGCCGTAGAGCTGGAAGACGACGAAAGCGAAGTCTGAGATAAATAATGGCGTCTTTGGGTCAATTTCTTTTCTGGATTGACGCCTGTATTTGCTTAGTAGACTTCTGGCAGCTTGATCACACCACCACTATCTCTTCATCATCATCACTTCCTTTTTCCTTCCCTTTCCCTTTCCCTTTCCCTTTCCCTTTCCATTTCCATAAAACCATATAAGTATATGTATTTAAAATTTCAGTCAACTTTCTATTCTGCATCCTGTATCACTTTTTTTTTTTTGTTATGTTTTTTCGTGTTCTTGTTTACTTTTGGGTTTAATATTAGCACGTCGTAGAATGTCTTTTATCAACTTGCAGATGCTTTTGTTTATGTATTTATCTATTTATATAGTGTGTTTTAGCCCGCAAGAACATATTTTATAGTTTGTGATGGTAAAACGAATTAAGTTGTTGGTGCCTCTTGGAGTGCGTTGACTGTTAAAGGAGGCAAATGATGAGGATGCGATCGAGTCTTATAATAGTATAATTAAAGTGAGATTTGGGTTGGCTTTGGTTAGATAAGTTCTGTTTAAGATTCCTTGGGATGTGATTATATTATATTAAAAATATATTATATTAAAAAGGGAATGGAGAGAGAGAGAGAGAGAGAGAGAGAGAGAGGGCATGATGGGCAGACCAGGTTTGTGTTGGCGTCTCTCCTTGATTGTCGTTATGCAGATGCGCGGGATTCGAGCGAGACGCATAAGCTGTCTGTTGTTGTTTATGAATATGTTGCTGTTAAGCTTTGTTGTCTTATATCTGTTAGAGGAATTTGCAGCTGTGATGAGCAGTGTTTTTTTTTATATGCATATTCTTTGGAGTTTATATTGATTAAGGTAAAAGTTAAGGAACGTACTTTGGTAGGGCCATTCTGGCCATCTTTATTGGTCTCTGATTCATCTAAGGTTATGCTAGAATGAAGACTACATCAACTAGTCTAAATGACTTATCTAACCTTCTTGCATTACTTTGTTCATAGCCTAAAGATCATTCCACTTTATCGAGTTAGATTCATTTCACCCATGCTCTATAGACGCTTTATCTCTTCAATATTACTGTGTTCAATATTCTAACAGTGTTGCCTTCATCACCGAAGGAAGAATCATCTAGGACATCTTTAGTCGCTTCTTCAACCTTTTAACAAAATCTTATCCATAAATCAAGAGCGAAACCAAGTTCTTTATCGAGAGGGGGTAAACTTAATATATATAATAAATAAAATTGGCTAATTTTAAATCTCATCCCCACTTTTTCTTTTTGTGGGAAGACCGTCCTTATTTTTTCTCCTCATTGTGGGACTGTCGACCCAAGTAACCGAAGGCAGATCCGCCCATGCCACCAACTTAAAATCTATTGACCCAAGTCTCCCAACTTACATTAATTAAATTAGAAATTATTTCACTTTGTTTAGACTATATTGATTGAGACTTAATACCAGAATTTAAACCTATTTAGAGCTAGTATTTTTGCGCTAATTAACGATCCAGAAAAGTGCTCCATAATTAGTGCACTAAACCATAGAGCTCCTATTGATCTCATATATTTGGGGGCTAATTTATCTTATTATGGCAACTTTCTACCTTTTTTATTATGGAATTTAATCATAGAGTGCTGATGAAGCTTCTCCTTATTTAGGCCAATATCTCCATGATCACGCTCTACTTTTAAACTATCTTCTCCATATTTGGGATGCCACATGCTAACTAACTTTTGCTTTTTTATTCTCAAATTACATTTCGTATTACAGAAGGAAAACCGTTGATATTAATTATGATGACCAATTTCATATTAGGCAAGGTAATTTGGCTCAACCCATTCCATTTTAGGAACGCTTCGTCAATCATCACAAATACATAAATTATTAAATTTGAAAAAAAACTCCAATTATAGCGAAGGATTTCTCAGACAGTCATGTCAAACTATTTATTATCCTAATAATCATTTTACCAAAAATGTTATTTTAGAATATTGTCAGGAGCCACTCTTTGTCCAGACTTCTACCCCAATAGTCATCCCCGCTCTCTTCGAATCGACATGTCCCCATTCAAGATGTCATAGTGCATGAAACTTATATATATCTATGTGTGTGTCATGTACCCCGGCGTGTTGGTTGGCATCCTTGGTGTAAGACCCCTCAGGTCGGGGGTTCGAATCTTCTCTGACGACATGTGCCTTAAGGAGGTGGTACTCAAATAGTTAGACACATTAGGAATATATATAAAATGTACCATCAGACCAGGATGGGTATGGTTTTTGGTATTGCGTCGTTAAACCGTCAATAAATTCATAAAACACCATGGGAAAGCCCTAAGAAAAATGTAAAATTAGAAAAATAAATAAATATCCTTCTTCATCATTTCTATTTCCAAAGCTGCAATTTTAACATCAAATCCAATGTGATATAACACAACATAATTTAGCAATTTAAGCATTTATGAAAGTAAAATAATAGTAATTAACGCAAAAGTGAAACACAAAAATATGCATTGAACTATCCAAAAAAGTACATGTACAGAAAAATAAGTTGTTCACTCCAACTGTCTTAATTCGACAAATAATAATAAAAAAAATCTCTAATCTCCCTTAGTCCCCTCCTCATCTCAAAATCTTCGACTGTCCCTGCTTAACTCTCAGCTTTACTTGACTCTGGAACACATTTAACTCTGGTTTCATTTTCAACTCCATCTCTAACCTCATCTCTGACCTCATTTGAGCGAGTTGGGCTGCAACTTTGGTCTCAATGTGTATGGTAAATGCGAAAACATGCCTAAGCATCTTCTCCTTCTGGTGGCAGAAGTGGATGCTCTAAATGAGCTTTCTTCTTACCTCCAACAGCCTCCCTTCACAATTTGTATTTGAACGGAAAACGACATCGGATCGTAATACTGCCGGACTACTGGGTTCGATTCTCCTTCAAAGGTCTCTTACACAGAATTGGTTAAGGAAAATTAGAAACTAAATAAACTGCAATATTTATTTGAATTGTATAATAGTTACTCTTGTGAATTACCTCAGTCGTTTGGATTTACTGTCGATCCATGCTTGGTCTGACTGTTGCTTATGGGTGCCCACGGGTAACTCGATAGTACTAGGATCTCATGCCAACTCTAGATTCTTTCAGTGTAATAAAATAGTTATCATATATTTAATTTACAATTAGATCTAATGCATAAATTAA
The DNA here is from genome assembly GCA_002079205.1 of Phalaenopsis hybrid cultivar. Taxonomy (NCBI): domain Eukaryota; kingdom Viridiplantae; phylum Streptophyta; class Magnoliopsida; order Asparagales; family Orchidaceae; genus Phalaenopsis; species Phalaenopsis hybrid cultivar. The sequence continues at coordinate 200,835 of JXCR01144531.1, forward strand.
CTCTTATCAGCCTCCTCTTATACTTTGTATGTGGGAGTGCTCCACCAGTATGCTTGGAGGCCCTCATGTCTTCACTGTCAAAGCGTCGGTTTTATTTGGCTTGCTCGCTCTTCCTCCGACAATCTAGACGATCGCAGGCCCTGAGTAGTGAGCCAAACACATTCTCACCAAGCCACAAAATCAGCAAGGAAAGGACAATTAATTAGTGCACATAATTGCGAACAAAAGTATGATAATTATATTATGTACAATCTACAAAGTACTGAAACTGAAAACACTAAATTATGTGGTAAACAAAAAGGGAAACTTTTGTCAGTCTCATAGGCTCAAGCTGATAAGTATTGTTGTCACTGCGTGATGCTTCTCGATCCACAACAACAATATGATTCGTCACCAAACTAGATGGAGCTACAGTCGTAGCCTATGATAATGTTGGTATGGTAGAAGGAGGGGACGATTGACATCTTTTATTTAAGAGTGCGACACAAACATTTTGTGATTGAACTAAGCTTTTCAAATTTCAATTAATAAATTGGCAAAGAGCTTAATGTTGGTGCACACTCCTAAAAAAAAGATGTCGAGCTCACTGAACACACGTCATTAACTTCTAGAAAAATAAAGAGCGTGAAAACTCCAGCAGAGAATATCAAGGTTCTCTCATTTCACCATCTTCATCAAAATCCTCAACCGAGCCATCTTAAATTGGCGATCATATATAACAATCTTTTTCTCTCATTTACACAAATAGCATTCTAATTTTTGATATCACAACGAGAATAATACTATTATCATTTTTTAACGATAAAATACATCTTGGCAATAGTGTAAATTTTCCTAAATATAAAAGTTTACATGTGAGATTTGTAAATACATAAGAATTGTGCACAACATATGTAAATTTTCCTTAAATCTAGGAGAAGACATCAAAGTGAAGCCCTAAGCATGTAGCAATCATAGAAACAATGAAAGTCATACAAAACCTCAATAAAAAAAATCAAATTTCTCGAAAACATGTAATCTGAAAATGCACAAAAATAAAATAAAATAAAATAAACGTACACTTCAAATTAGATAAAAAGTTACAAGAATGATTGAAGAGATTAATTTCGATTTGATTGTAAGAAATTGAGAAATGATGCACTGTATAGAAAATTGGATTAGAGGGGGCAAACATGTGTTCCAGAGCTCGAGTGCACACGGGAAACATAAATGAGAAATTTCGACACCAGTCGCTGTATTAAGCTGTTCTGACGGCTTGCCAATGACATTAGGCACATTCGTTATTAATGACTTAATAACCGACAGTTAATATCAAATAGTTATGGGTTTGCAACCTAGAAGAACCGACTTGTTGAATTTTCGACAAACTTAGTCTGTCAATTTATAATTCGATATGAACCAACACTTTGGACTGTCGATTTAGATGTAATAACCCTCATACATGATTTTCACTAGGAAGCTATGGCCTATTTTGTAGGATGTCATCAGAAGAGAAAATATCAATGTAACATTGCTAAACCGTTAGAAATTAGTTCAAAAATCCAAACACACTTTTAGTTGTTTTTCGTGTACTACACAGCATCTATTGGTGAGAAATGTGTAATTAGAATGTTCCAAAGAAGCATTGTCCTCTTATATTGTAAACAAAGTTATAAAAGCAATTTGATTTTTTTAAAAATCATGATTTTTAACACTAAAATGACCATATAAAGTAGATAAAGCGAGCATAGAATTAATCTTTTTTTGTTCTTTAGCAATCAACCCTATAAGAGTGACAATAGGAGTCTCTTGCGAATGTTAAAGAGGAGAGGATAGAAGAAACATAACTTCTAATGTAAAATTCTCAACACGAGTAAAATCATGAGAAACATTAAAAAAATATGCATCATGAGTTTTCAAAAGAATGAAAGAATCCATTGCTATAGATTGTTACAGAGGTCCAACCAATGATGTAGGTTCCATTGTCCCATTGACCTAAAAGTTTAAGAGGATATACTTGTTGAGGATTATTAATAAGTTAATTTAGTTGCTAAACATAGAAAATAAGCTCTTCATTTCTGTGACTTGCAGAAGAACTAACTATCAATACAAATAATATGGGTCTCAATGTAGAATTGAACCTTGAGATTGACATTAACCTCAAGTGACTTGGAATCAATGATAACCATATCATTTGAAGTTGAATATTACATATTTGTTTCGAATATTTCAACAAACTAAACCATCCTGCTCATTCAAGTGACAATACAAGCAAGAAGTCAAGTCCGATTTCCTCTCAAAAATAACTTTGTACCAAAATTTTTTATCTTGAGAGCCAATCCAAATGCCCTTAAAAAACTTTGGAGTGATTTCAATCTCCACTAGACCTCCACAAACTAAAAGTATCTCTTGCTTGCCATGTCTTAATTCCTTTTTTTTATCTTGCTTTATTTCACTTATTTTAATTTAAAAAAATGAGTAGTTAGACTCAAATCAGCAATCCAACTCAAAATTACTTGTTGAAATAAAGCCCTTTGATAAGTCAATGAGCTAGCTGCATTTACTCCATAGCACCTCACTAAAATCTAAACGAAAAGACCCAAAGTTTGTTCACCTATAGAGAGGATAAATCCAAACTATACATGTTCCTTAAAGTATACGGCTAAAATAGCTTTAGCAGCCTCTATATTTTTAAAGGTTTGCTTTTTCTATTTAGGCCACATTTGATGGTGACCACTTTCTGAGCATGGATCAATATTAACAAACACGCAATCAATTTATTGTTAGGAGAAGATAAGTAAAACAAACAACACATCTATTATTTGACTAAAGCCAATATCATACTCCAATCATGATCAAGTAAGTCAAAAACATGATTTAAATGCAAGACATTAAGTATCAATCATGATGTCATGCCAATATGCCATCTTAACTAACATTAGAGTAATTAAGACGTAATACAATGGCCAAAGTCGTTAAATTTTTACGGCATTTACATACGTATCACCCAATTCTTATGTATTTACATATCTCACGTAAAAAATATCACTATTTTAACTTTTGAAAGTGAAATTGATATTTTCATGCATAGGTAGGTATGTATGCCAAAGCTAAGTATCACTATTTTAGGGTCTGTTTGGGGCAGCTTATAAGTGTGGGTGGCATTTTGAAAACACCGCCGTACCATTTGGTTTGTGAGTTTCACCAGCTTATCCAAAACTGTGTTTTGAGTTTTTATACTAAACGCAGGCCGCGGGTCGACCCCTGCGGCCACCCTGCGGGCCGCGTTTCAGAATAAGCAACTTATCCTGAAACGCACAAGCTGCCCTAAATGAACTCTTATTTTTTGTTTAACTAATGTGCTACGAGTTATTAAGCATGGTGCATTTATTCTTTGTTTTCCAACTGTTGCATCATAATAAACATATAAATTTATTGAAATAGTCTCTAGAATTTAACATCATCGCTGTATCATTATTACATGTAATAAAACATTTTGTTAATAAATTTATTTAATAATTATGTGTAAAACAAAAGCTTTTATCTCTTTAAATTTAAAATAATATTTTTGCCCCTTCTTCTTTATTAAATACTGCTTCAGCAGTAATTGCATGCATGTTCTCACCCATCAAAATTAAGTTAAGGGAAATTATATATAGCTTGAAAGATAATGCTTGGTATTTTTTTTTTTAAATTTTTGGGGATAATTACATAGACATCATCCGAAACATTGATATTTATAAATTAACCGTCTAGACGACTTTGTTGAACTACAGAACCGATATATTTTCGCGTGTCGTGATCAAACTTTTGAGAATATGATAAAAATAAAAAATATGGATTGTAGTTTGATCGTGAATTTTGATATTTGAATAAGAATTTCAAAAAAGGAATAAAGGGGGGGACTGATTTGTAAATAGCAAGTTTCAAGTGGGCTGTATGTAATTGCCCCTATTTTTTTTGGTCTTAGAATTAAGCCATGTTGTTCAGGCTTATATTCTTCAGAACTGAACAATACATAAAAAATATTAGCTTTTTTATAGTTTGATTAACCATGCAGCATTTGTAAAATGAAACTGGCCTGGAGCTCCTATCAAACATGTTATTATAGAAGTTATATACTTGTATCCACACAACCTGATCTGATTGATAATGTTCAGTATGAATCTAAATTGAGTTCTACAATTTGATAACTATGAGCTGATATAACCCAACTAATTGCCTTATTCTCTATAAACCGACTCAAGTCGCCACGATTGATAAGTTCAATCGAATCATTTTAAGGACATACTGAAATCAATTAAGGGACCCAAAAATTTCAGTTATTAGTTTGAAGAACTCGCCTGACTGTTACAAATATTGTCAAGAGACAATTGCAACAAGGCAATTTACATACTTTTCATATTATTTATGGTTGAATTTATCTCACTGCTATTAAGAGGGGATTATTGTTCGTGCGCAGGAGGACATTTACATATTTATGACATTGGTGAGATCGTTCTGTGTAACTTGACTGAAATCTTAGTAAGATGATGATGAAACTCTATCAATAACATATTCCTAATCTATCTTCTTCATAATAAAAGAGAGCGGACTTCCACTTACATATGATGGACCACAATAATTACAAAAATAATAAAAAATAATAAAAAATAATAAAAAATTATATGTATATTTATGTAATTCGACTCAAGTAAATCTCGATCAATAACCGTACAAAGATTAAACAATCCACTAAACTACAAAAATGAAGCATAAATAATTATACTTCATATCAATTAGAGATATAGACTATTATTAATACTACTTCGTTTAGTTGGGAGAAAATACAATCACTTTGAAAATGAGGCTATTTGTCTAAAATGAAATCTCTTCTTTCTTTCTTCTTGAAGTGCATATCTTTTCTCTTTTTCTCTTCGTCTCTTCTATTTTTTTGTGGCCTTTTCATTAAGTGATACTTAAACACAATTCAAATGTTTATTTATATAATTCATAAACATTAAAAAGATCAAATTTGAGTTTGAAGTTATCATCTACGAAATTCAAGTGCGACTAAACTAACCTTAAATCATCTTAGCCAGCATCTTGAAAATTTAAATCATAATTAAATAATGTAGCCATCAATTTTAATCACATGTAAATAAATTTTAATTATGTAACCATCAATCTTAAGAACTCAATATCAAAGTTTATCCAATATAGTCAATTAATTTAGACTCCACACTCATTAATATCATATAGTCATCCATCTTCCTTCTTATCACATATTTTCATTGTATATCCCTTTTATTTGATCAGTCTTACATTTATGCGCTCAATAAATTATATTTTTTAAAAAAACAAATACTTAATGAACTATTTATGAACTAGAGACAAGTAAGTGAATGCCGTTTATGAACCGCTCATGATAAAAAAAATTTTGTTTTTCTCCTGAGTAATTGATCTTAATCACATCGCCGGCCATGGCCGGCAGCCATTAATTTTGTTGCTCGGAAAATAGGGGGCATAATGTTGTGAGCCGCTATTGTTTTCTGTGTGTTAGTGATGAAATGTATGGGGACGTGGGAACTGGATTTCTCATCATTCCGGCATGATTAATACCTTCATTTAAACGCAGTCATAGTGTCTGCTGAAATGTCTAAGTGATAAGGCCACAAATGCATTAAAAACCTGATTTTTCGCGGGTTATTTAATGCATGATTTTGACGTTGTAATGAAGAGGAGTATGAAGAAGCTTTGGCTTTTCTTCTGTGAGTATATATATAAATGTACATGTATTTCTTTAAGTATTGGTGTTTGTTATGGCATCATTATCTCATTAATTAGTTGACTAATCTACTTATCCAAAGGTGTTAATGTGACTCAATATTTTATGAGGGATTCTTTACATTATTTATATTAGATAAGATGGAGATCGGAAAACCAGATTGCATCATATATATTAATCTCAACTTCATGAATTTTTAAGATATGTGTAATGATAAAAAAAATTGAGTGTTTTGTGCATAGAATGTATGTTTTGTGTAACAAAAAATTAAGAGTGAGGAAATACAAAAAAATTAGAGGTGATGAGTATAATAGTTAAAAAAAAATTGTCTCATTAAATATTATAAAACTATTATAAATATAATTATTAAATTAAAAGTATAATAAATACTATATTATTCAAAAGTAGCCAATTTCAAGAGTTCACTGATACTTAAGGGTGGCGAATGCTTCTCCTTACAACACAATTTTTTCAGCAGTATATGATCATAATCTTCTTATTTTTTTTCTTATAACTCTTCTCTAGATGCATGCTTGTATCCTTTTCAGTTTTGTTTGGCGTGTGCACGAGAAGTTCAATAAGAGGACACTTCTTTAAGATTTCCCTTTTTATGCTTGGAGGCTTCCACAACATACCCTTTCAACTTAGGGTTTCATGTAGATTGATTAAGCAAAAATATAGCCTTATGAGAGAGGTTTCATGGAGTAAAATTTTTAGTTTTGATTTTTTTATGAAGATGAAAGCTGCAGGGTTACATTAACAAGCGAAGAGGAGGGGAGCTTTGTTCAGCTTTAATTATCTTAGTGAGAGATAATGATCATGCATGACAAATTATTTAGGATTCTTCTTTTTTTATTTAATGGCATAATTGGATCTTGTTATGGTATGACTCATATACCATATAGGGACAGACACTAGATCGAAGCGGAGCGGAATAATCTGTCTAAATTGGGAAGTTACGTGGGTTGGGGTGTGGGGGCAAAGCCCCGCGACATGGTATAGGGATAATGTTGTAATTACATATTGTGCCTAGAGTTTACTCCTGCGGTTATAAATAGGCCTGTTAGTAACCCCAGGAGGTATCCCTAATTTCTGTAAACCTCTTTTCTGAATATTGAAAGGAAACTCGCTGCTCTGCTCCCGAGAACGTATACATCTTTGTCGAACCTCGTTAAATCTCTGTATTCTTTTGGATTTGTGTCGTTACTGTTTTTTTTCACCCTAAATTTCTCAACAAGTGGTATTGGAGCCAAGTTTGAGGGGAAGAAAATTTTTCGGCGGCAGGAACGATAAAAGTTCTGTGAGAGCTTCATTTGCGAACGACGAACTTCGAGCGGCAGATCTTGCACGACGCAGGCAGAGGTTTTCACACGAAGTGGTTCTGGATCGGCGCTCTTTCACAACGTAGGAGGAAGGGAGTTCTGGGCAGGCAAACCAGAGGCTTGCGACAGGCAGAAGCAGCGAAAGCGGAGGCTTCTACGACAGGCTGAAGGATCGCGAAGGAGGCTTTGTGATAGGAAGAGGAGCTCTCGGTGAAAAGGGAAGGAGCAGAGAGTTCGGAGTCCGGGCAGGTGAAAAGATCGCTCTTCTGCAATAGGCTAAAGGAAAGGCGGTGGCCGCGGTGAAACAGGACGAAGGAAAGGCGGTGGCCGCGGTGAAAAGATCGCTCTTCTACGATAGACCGACACTAATCACGAGTTTGGTTGAAAAGGGAAGGAGCATACAGTTCGGCGCTGATCGCGAACGGAAAAGGAAAGGAGCGGAGGTTTCCACGAGAAGGGCAGAAACAGAAACCGCTGAACAAGTTTAATTTTCAGATGACATTTTATGGTGCAAAATTCAGTGAGGTGAAGTTTGACGGAACTGGTAACTTTGAATTGTGGAAAACCAGGGTAAAAGATCTATTGACACAACAAAGAATCTTGAAGACCCTGAGGGCAATGGAACCTGATGCCGTGGAGGATGAAGATTGAGAAAAATTGCAGCAGTGAGCGGCAGCGACGATACGATTATGCCTAGCAGATGAGTTTATGTATCACGTGATGAATCTGAAATCTCCAGGAAAAGTTTGGAAGAAATTGGAAACTTAGTTTATGGTTAAATCTCTGATGAACAAGTTATATCTGAAGCAAAAGCTGTATGGGCTGTAGATGCAGGAAGGTTCTAATCCGGCGCAGCACGTGAATGGCTTCAATCAAATAATCACTGATTTATCACGACTTGATGTGAGTATTGAAGATGAAGATCGAGTGATGATTTTGTTGTGTTCTTTGCCCTCTTCCTATGAACACCTGGTGACTACTCTGACATATGGGAAAGAAACTATCAAAGTAGATGAGATTACTGCAGCATTGTTGGCTCACATCCAACGAAAACATAATGCAGGGGAAAACTCTCACGGTGACAGTTTATATGTAAAGAGTAAGCATGAACGTGGAAGAAAGAAAAAGGAGGGATCTGAAAGGTGAAATTCCAGATCAAAGTCTAGAGGCAAAAAAGAAATTCATTGCTACAAGTGCAAGGAACCAGGTCATATGAAGAGAGATTGTCCAAAGCTGAAGAAGCAGACTGGGGAGAAAGGTGATACTTCATTGAAGTCTGTAAATTCGTGCAGAGTGAAAATTCAAATTGCAGTGATGGTGATATGCTCTCAGTTTCATCAACTCAGTTCACGGATACATGAATTCTTGATTCAGGGTGCTCTTATCACATAACACCTAACAGGGAGTGGTTTACTTCATACAAGTTAACTAATTCTTGCTCAGTCTATTTGGGTGATGATAGATGTTGCAATATTGTTGGTATTGAAGAAGTCAGAATTCAGATGTATGATGACACAGTTAGAACGTTATGTGATGTCAGACATATTNGTGCATGAATGACAGAGGAGACGATGAATCAGGCTTCGGGAAAGAGAGGGGCGAGCCACGAGTTGCGCCTGTTAGGGCTTCGATGCGGCCGACGGGGGGAGATGTGGGAGCGGCGAGTCGAGCTTCGATCGAGCCGCGATGGATNCGAGGAGAAGAGAAGACCTCACAAAAATGAGGTCAACAGCAAGTTGGATAAAAGTGCGAGAAAGAACAAGGATATTGCATTGAAGGATGAAATAGGGGGGTAAGAAATATGGCCAACTTAATTGAGGTAATCAATTAATTAAAAATTATGACAATAAAAAGGTTATGTTTTGAACCAGGCAGCCTTCTAGAGTTGTCAGTAATGTTCGTCACTAGCAAACAAATTATGTTTGTGTCAGTACATACCTCGTGTTTAATTTGCTTGTTAAGCAAGTGAACAAATGATGTTCGCCTCAGCATGTACCTCGTGTTTAATTCGTTTGTCAATCACGCAAGTTGAACAAGACAAGTTTTCGAGCTCGCCATATAAATGACTCAAACATGAACAAATGTTTGTTCATTCTTGGTCGGCTCACTTTAGCAAGAGATAATTAAATAATCAGATAATAATATTTATTGATGGCCTTTTATATTTAATTTTATAATGTATTTTAAAAATATGATNTGAGCTCGCCATATAAATGACTCAAACATGAACAAATGTTTGTTCATTCTTGGTCGACTCATTTTAGCAAGAGATAACTAAATAATCAGATAATAATATTTATTGATGGCCTTTTATATTTAATTTTATAATGTATTTTAAAAATATGATATAAGAGATTTGGGCGGTACAAGTATAAAAAGTAAAGTTTAAGTGTTAGATATATAAATACATAGGATTTTGGCCAATATATATGTAAATGCCTAAAAAAACAAAAATGGAGAAAGTTGAAGCCAAATCTCACCAAAAGAACAAAAATTTAGATGCCAACTATATAAAAACATAATAATCGTGTGGCATGTATATATATATATGGACCTTGCTTTAATTTTTTGGGGATGAATTATTTTTAATATACTAAAACTACCCATGAGTTCTAAACTATGGTTAAACTATAGCTGGTTGGCAGGTACTAAAAAAAGATGTGATAACTTTAGTCCCACAACAGTGGACAAATTTCGGATATAGATCTTAAAAAGCACAAAAGGAAATCCATCATTTGGGACTAGCAATTGGAAAGCTTTATGTCTTCTAGATAAAAATTTTCATATTCTCAAAGGCTTGAAAAAAATTTAAATGGCCAGCTCGAATCANGGCCAACATGTATGTAAAAGCCTAAAAAAACAAAAATGGAGAAAGTTGAAGCCAAATCTCACCAAAAGAAATAAAATTTAGATGCCAGCTATATAAAAACATAATAATTGTGTGGCATGTATATATATATATGGACCTTGCTTTAGTTTTTTGGGGATGAATTATTTTTAATATACTAAAACTACCCATGAGTTCTAAACTATGGTTAAACTATAGCTGGTTGGCAGGTACTAAAAAAACATGTGATAACTTTAGTCCCACAACAGTGGAAAAATTTTGGATATAGATCTTAAAACGCACAAAGGGAAATCCATCATTTGGGACTAGCAATTGGAAAGATTTATGTCTTCTAGATAAAAATTTTCATATTCTCAAAGGCTTGAAAAAAATTTAAATGGCCAGCTCGAATCANATGATTTGTACATTTTTATTAGTGCGACACATCATCATAAAATGGATGCCAATTTTGGGTAATTCTGACGTTCCAGACTCACTGGCGCAGTCCAATTTGCAGTCGGAAGTCGTTTTGATGAATTCATCGATTTACGTGTCAATTTTCTCGTGTCGAAAGTATAGCAATATGGGTGTCATTTCCTACCAAAATTTGTATCCCGGACGCGTTGGCGCGGTCCAATTCGTCGTCGGAGGTCATCCAGAGAAGTTCGCATTTTCACCCGTCCTTTAGGCTTAATTGAAGTGCGATTTCGTGCAATTTTGTGAACTTTGTGCCTTTGATGTGTGTATGTGATGAAAAAGAGTCGTGACGATGTCTTCCTAAGGCTTGAAGNTGGAGAGTTCATTTTGTTGAGTCAGATAATGACAGCACAAAGCTATGACATATGTGTCAGGTCATCTCAGTAAACATGGGATGACAGAATTGCATAGAAGAAATCTGCTGCATAAGGTTAAAAGCTGCAAGCTCGATCTTTGTAAGTTCTGTATTCTTGGAAAACAGACTAGAGTCAGTTTTTTTTCTTCATAGGATTTTTCCACATAAAAATTTTCATCATGTTGCTTTTTTTTTTTTTAAATCTATGTGTGTGTTGAATCTTCATGCAATAATAAGACATTAAATTTTTTATCTACCGCCCTGAATTTTTGGCATGCAATAACAATATTTGTGGATCTTTATTTTTTATTGGGATTAGGTTTTTTTTTGGTTTCCCATGGAGCTAGCTCGGCTTAGTTGAAACTAGACCACATAAATATTAGTATTCTACGTGTTGTATTTTTTTCTCTTTCATGAATATTTTGATCTCATTGATTGTGATTCTAATGACATCCTTGCGTCATATGCTGGCCATTTATTAAAACAAGTGTGCATCAAATGCAATTTTAAAAATTTGTTGTCATTAAATTTGAGATTGGTAAGTCCGGTGATTTTACACTTCAAAGAAATAAGATTGTTTTGATTATATATTTATATTTGAGAAGATTTTCATGGATGCAACAAAAAGAGAGATTATATTTTGGAGGTTTTAAGAACTTTAGGGTCGGTTTGTGACAGCTTTCTACCTACTTTGCGTTTCAAATCACCGCCACAGCTTTATTTGGAGAACTGTGTTTTTGTTGGTTTGTAAGAAATTTCTATGGCAGGTACNAAAAGTGACATCTTTGCGTCATATGCTGGCCATTTATTAAAACAAGTGTGCATCAAATGCAATTTTAAAAATTTGTTTTCATTAAATTTGAGGTTTTTAAGTCCGATGGTTTTAAACTTCAAAGAAATAAGATTGTTTTGCTTATATATTTATATTTGAGAAGATTTTCATGGATGTAACAAAAAGAGAGATCATATTTTGGAGGTTTTAAGAACTTTAGGGTCGGTTTGGGACAGCTTTCTACCTACTTTGTGTTTCAAACCACCGCCACAGCTTTATTTTGAGAACTGTTTTCTTGTTGGTTTGTAAGAAATTTCTATGGCGGGTACATATTTTTTTCAATCTGACCTATTAAAGTGAGGTAGTTGTAAGAAAAATATTGCCTGATTTTTTCATATATATATCCAGTTATAATTCTCACCATAATTCTCTAAGATGTTTTTATCACCGCCACCTTTTTAAGAAAATCACAATCACCCCAAACATACCCTTAATATACTGGGTTTAAAAAGTCACAGCCACCCCAAAATTTCAGAAGCCTAAATAGTTTAGTCTTGGAAAGGTTCAATCAAACAAAAAATTCCAATTTACCATAATATTGATTGCAAAGAAAAATAATTAATTATGGCTTAACATTTTTCAAGATATTCATATTCATCNTGATCAATAAAACAAAAAATTCCAAATTACCATAATATTGATTGCAAAGAAAAATAATTAATTATGGCTTAACATTTTTCAAGATATTCATATTCATCTGATGAAGGCCAAACATACAAAATCAAATAATGTTTACTTCAATTCATATTAGCTTTTAGGCACATCTATTCTAAGATTTTTTAAACATGTTCGAAGGTTCTTAGAAGAAAAAAATCATGCAGCTAATGGTTTTTTGAAGTATAAATTTTTTTAACATCTCTTTTTACTTGAAATTGAAACAATTTTAAAATTACAATATTGGGGATACATAACAATTTTCGACTGTATGGCTCTTGTCGATGTTCTTTTGTAGTTCAGTATCCAAGTCATAAGTAATTATCGTGCATACAAAAGATTATTTGATATCCTTCTTTATTCTACTTATATGTGTACTTGTAATTTAAGACCAATGTTGAGTACATTATTATGTACATCACATTTTCAAGTGATATATATATATATATATATATGTATATCTTATAGATTAAATCCTCCTTCATCCATCATGGACATAAATATACTTGATTGTGGAGTATCACATAAGCGTTGTCTTTTGACATCCGCATTATGACATTAAGATTAAATTGAATTGAAAACTGAAATAAATATCATTTTATTGCATATACAAGAGTAAGATAATTCACAATTAAATCAAAAGCAGTCCTACAGTGTATTAGAATTTGCAAATAAATCAACAAACTGTTGAGTGTGGAGCCCGATTAGAATATATAAAATATATATATATCTTTTTGCCACTTCTGTAATTTGTAACNGAGGCCAAACATACCAAATCAACTAATGTTTACTTCAATTCATATTAGCTTTTAGGCACGTCTATTCTAAGATTTTTTAAACATGTTCGAAGGTTCTTAAAAGAAAAAAATCATGCAGCTAATGGTTTTTTGAAGTATAAATTTTTTAACAACTCTTTTTACTTGAATTTGAAACAATTTAAATTTACAATATTGGGGATACATAACAATTTTCGACTGTGTGGCTCTTGTCGATGTTCTCTTAGAGTTCAGTATCCAAGTCATAAGTAATCATCGTGCATACAAAAGATTATTTGATACTCTTCTTTATTCTACTTATATGTGTACTTGTAATTTAAGACCAATGTTGAGTACTTCATTATTAAATCCTTATAGATTAAATCCTCCTTCATCCATCATGGACATGAATATACTTGATTGTGGAGTATCACATAAGCGTTTTGTCTTTTGACACCCGCATTATGACATTAAGATTAAATTGAATTGAAAATTGAAATAAATATCGTTTTATTGCATACACAAGAGTAAGATAATTCACAATTAAATCAAAAGTAGTCCAACAGTGTATTAGAATTTGCAAATAAACCAACAAACTTGACTCAAATTGCATGAATCACAAGCCACAATAACCTGATAATTTTCATTTTATATGGAAAAGAGATAAGAGAATAACTTTATGAGGTGATTTAAATTGAATCAGCAGTCCCTTGATTGTTAGGTCTCAACAAAATTATATACATTATATTCAAAAGATACACTTTTTGCTGCACAACTTAAGCAAAGCCACATATTAATTTGGCTGTTGTATAAACAATGGAGGGAATATTCTTTTTGTCAAAGAAGAGAATTTTTGTTGTATTATTTTAATATTTTATTTGAACAAAGTGATAACTTTTTTGTTGGGTGAGGACAGATGTTGACAAAGCTATAATCAGCTTTATCAAAAGCTGTTCTACCCCTCAAATTATGTAATTATCTACACTTCTCTTTTTTATCAGTCATATCTCACCCTTCTTTTTCTAACTGGGGACCCATAACCTAGCCTAGCTCTTTATTATTTTTTTTTTGGGCATTTACATATATACCACACATATCTATGTATTTAAGTATCTAACACCTTAACCTTTTTTATTTTTTACATTTATACCACCAAAGCTTTTATATGACATCACAAGTACAACTACTTTAACTTAATAAGCCATGTCATGTATAGGTAGATTGGCATATAAGTAAAAATTGAAGTTTGGGTGTTAGGTATGTAGATACATAAGAGTTGAGTGGTATGTATGTAAATCTCCCCTTTTTTTTAAAGCATAATTAGCTTTTTCTATGGTAGATTTGCTGTCTTGAGATTTGAAAAGCTTTCTTTTTTTCTTTTTTTTTTTCCACTGAGATAAGCTGGATTCTTCAATGGCTTGATAGAAAAGCAACAATTATATATAAGATTCGTCAAAATATGGCAATAATCTGATTGGTAGGAGAAGATGGTGATGATTTAAACACATAAGATGTTAACTTTTTGTCTAATAAGTGCTAAATGAATCTTATTAAGGTTGTCAACTTCTGAGTTGTATTGCTGTATCTGCTTTTTATTTCTCTCTCTCTCTCCCTCTCTCTCTCTCTCTCTCTCACTCTCTCGTCTTCTTTTTTTTTTTCATTTTTTTTTTGAGTGAGAGATTAGTAGGGAAGTAGATGAGCCGGCAGGGGAGCCAATCCAAACTTAAGAGCTGGTTCACGAGCCTATTGTTATTGCAGCGAGCCAAGCTCAGATTTGCTTTTAAGCTTGTTTCAAGCTGGAGCTCGAGCTCAAAGTTTGGCATGACTCAAGCTAGACTTAACTTGTTTTCACCTCTAGTGATTCATGAATGGATGGAAACAATGAAGTTGATTTTTTTATTTTAGAATTAGACTATCAAATGCATCATTTTGAACAATTTTGTTTATTTGAGCACAAAGCTACTTTTTTCATTATTTTAGACATTGTTTATTAGAACACATGTTTTTATTTTTTTCGTTTGATTATTTAGCTTTTCCTAAGCATCTGATAAAATAAATTGGCACAAAGGATCTCTTTGGGGGCAGTTTCAACTATTTGAAGAATCAGTTGTAAAGTTGCTATAGAAGGAACTGATGTTCAAATATTGTAGTGATTATTACGAACTTATTTTATTTTCAAAATGTTAGAACACGACTTTTTAATAGCCACCGCACTTAGCCAGATCATATAGCAAAACATAGCTTTTCACCATAATTTTTTGAAAAAACTGACAAACCACGGCTTTGTCAAATGCTTGAAGATTTGGTGTTGTGCCACATTGCCACCGCACAACTGCCCCAAACACAATAAAAGTTTTCACATGTGCAGGGCAACCAACTTGAACGAAACACGTCTTAAAAAAGTTCTAATATGCAGTATGTTTTTCTTCCTAAGCTAAAATTTGAATTTCGTAAATTCGACTTTACATTATGACAAAAATTAGATATAACGAAGTGCTGGATTTAGCATCTATCTTTTTTGTATGTTTGGTTGGATTTACAATAAATTTAACGTAAATCTTATTAAAAATATGTAATCAAACACCCCCTTATAAATAATGAAAAATATCACTATTTTAATTTTCATGTATAGGTAAGGTGGAATATACATAAAAATTAAAGTTTTGGTGTTTGCTCTGTAAATACATAATAATTGAGTGGTACGTATTTAAATGCTCCAAATTTACATTAATTCAATTTGTAAATTTCCAAACCACCAAAATAATTTTTTGCCATTTTATCCTCATTAAATAACATATTTACAGTGCTCAACATAATTATTTCTCCATCTATTCCTCTCAGTCTCATTACGTATCGATCTATCATCTAATCTCTGAAAAACATAATTTGATATTTATTTACTTCATCCTTGTCCAACACATGTAATAGAAATCACAACCGGTTTAATGCAAAATCTCGTCATATTCAGCTTAAAATCCTCCTGATATTACTAATATGGGCCGATGCTTTAGCAGACTGCCAACCCTCAACTTCTTCTTCTTGCACATGGGCCAGTGATTTGAAGTCTAAGAAGCCCAAGTTTCCTACACTATACAGTCAGTTTGTGTGCAAGTTTATGACAGGTGAAGTCATTCCCGCTAAACCGCAAAGTTGGTCTATTGGTCAAGTTGGATCAGATTCAAGTTGATGATAGCTCAACATGCACGACCAAAATCACCTGACAAGTAACCCAAAGACATGACTAAGAGCTCGTCCAACAACCAGTTCAGGCCCAACCGACAACTAATTCAGCTTCAATAAGTTTGACAGCCTATTTGAGAAATCCATTCAAATATAAGTAGGTGTCATATCTACAAATGTGATTACCGTGAGATATCAATCGAAGAGGCAATAGAAGAATAATGAGAGTAATAACCAAATTAGAAACAGTTGTAAAACATAACAGTCAGTCTTGCAATGTCGAAGAACATAACAATTTTCAGTGATTGTATGGCCGAGCTTCTTTGCCGAGTAAAATTTCATGGCCGTGTTTGTTTTGAAGGAATTGAACGTAGATGAAAATGGAAATTGAAATGAATTTCATTTTCACCCACTTTTTTGATTAAGAAGAAAATGTGCGCCAAAATATTTCTGTTTTTTTTTTTTTTTTTTCATGGCAATTTCAGGTTTTTGTAGATATGTAAATGAAAAAATATATTTATTCACATACCTTGGAGCAGTCAATTACCTATTGATTACACTGAAACCAAATATCAAATATGAAAATTTCAAGTAAAATACACAATCAATCCAAAGAGAGCCAATATGTCAAAATAATAATAATAATAAATGCAGAAGAACATAATGCATAAAATTTGTCAATGGGGACCCAAGAAGAGGTAGAGCAGTATTTCAATTTTTTTTTTTTAAAAAGAATAGAGGAAAGAGGCAGATTGGTAGTTAATAAGCAAAACAATATCTCTAAAGCAAGAATCTGAACCACTGTGCAGCTCTTCAATGTCACAAAGAAAGCTCTGAAACTCAAAAACACTGCCATTCAATTCTGTTTAGCTTTACCTCCATGCTTTCTTACCATTATATAAAAAAAAAACTCTAAAATTCAACCGCAAATAAAAATTCCAGTGATCAACAAGTGAGGCCATATGCAACATAGGTTAAAAACATTTATAATAAAAAGTATGAAGCACAACTATTTGATGTGGGATCAAAGCTAAAGCCCCACATGCCTAAACAAATAGCTCTCCACATCTCTTATCAAACACCCTGGAACAAAAACATCTCCAAATATTTTGCACCAATGTTTGATTATATCTATTTGGTGTATGAGGCACACAATCTTGAACTTTGCTAGAGAAAAAGCCAAGTTGAATGAGAACAACAAATTGCATGAATCGCTTGATTTGGACAAAACCATTAGCTCTATTATCACTTGTTAGAGCACGGCCCAAAAGGTGACCAAATTTGAGCCGAATGGACCATGGCCAAATTTTTTTTTAACTCAAAAGCAACCTATAAATTAGAACCATCCACTAAATATTTTTATTCCAATATATTTTCCAACATTTTAATGTGAAACTAAACTTAAAGCCTCAGATGTCTAAACAGAGACTTTCAACTTAGTTGAGGTAAAGTCAATTAATTTGGCAGAATAAGCAAAAGTCTCTATAAGCTCAACAAGAAGCCAAATTTTTCCGACAAGCTGAATTAATTAATAATTTTGTTTAGTGTGAAGGAGTAATCTATAAATAGAAGACTGAACACAATATTAGTGTTGTTCATAGTTACATTTTACTTCAAATTTTGTTAATTTTAATCATAGAATCATAAAGAAATTGTATTTATGTTCTATTTTTGTTTATAAACTTAATTTCATATCAATTACGCCCAAAGACGCAGTAAACATGCACCCATGTGGTAAGCAAAATTACAGTTTCGTTTTGTTGCACCAAAACACATAACTCCAGAGTGTTATAAGATCTTATTTTGTTCTTCTCACCCAGTGTACTTCATCAACATTAAGTAAATTCTGATACCAAAAATTTCAACTAAGCATTAAAAAATTAATTATATTTCACACAAAAAGCTAAGAAACTAATCATAAAATGTCCAATAAATAATAAGTTTTATCTTTAAAATGTTTTGAGACTGATTGACCGGCTAATCATCAAGAATATGGTGTTGAAATAAAGTATTAAGAAAAATTCTTCTAATTCTTTAGTTCTGAAGTTAAAATTATTGAGTCTATGAGGCAATTAACAATTTGTGAAGATAGCATAAGTAAGATATTAATTATTTTGAAAAATCTCATCTATTCATGAAAGACTTGGGCTTATATGGAGCCTTACAACTTTCTTTACAAATAATAACATTCACTTCTTCTATATTTTCTATTAACACATAGGACCCTAAAAAATTTACAATTCTCAACACTACCCCTCAAGATGGGGGAAAAAATACTCACAAACCCCATCTTATCACAAAATTTAGATAGATGTACTGAGCAAAGTTCCTTGGTGAGGCAGTCA
The DNA here is from genome assembly GCA_002079205.1 of Phalaenopsis hybrid cultivar. Taxonomy (NCBI): domain Eukaryota; kingdom Viridiplantae; phylum Streptophyta; class Magnoliopsida; order Asparagales; family Orchidaceae; genus Phalaenopsis; species Phalaenopsis hybrid cultivar. The sequence goes on from JXCR01144531.1 coordinate 219,328, forward strand.
GCAACTTGATCTCTAGTAGCTACATGACTTATCTCCAGTAGTCCACTATTCAACTTCTCCTTGACGAAGAAATTATTAATCTCCACATGCTTGTTTCTATCATGTTGAGGTCTTATATTTATAGGAGGTGAAAGTAGGGAGATATATCATTACAATTTTGCCCTCGATTTTTGGAGGAACATTTTAGTCTTTCGTAATTTGATTATATTACATGAAACCTTGTCGACTATCTTATTGGGTCTTTGGTCGGTGAAATGAGACCAGTTGGATAGACGACCAGACAGAGGATGTCAGCTGAAGTGGTGGCCGACCATGGGTGGCGGGCTGGACCATCTGGAGTGGTGGTGAGCCGAAGAGAGTCGGCTTGAATGGCGACCTACTTTGGTAGGCTGGCTGGACCGTCGGTCGGCCAAGGAAGCCAGCTGCAATGGTAATCAATCATGGAAGGCCGAATGGAGCGACAACCTACAGGAGAAGCAGCTGGCCATGAGGGCCGGCAGGAACGTTGATCGTCCAAGAGAGGCTGTTGGAGCGTTGGTCGGCCGATGAAATAAGTCAAGGGGCAAATTAGAACTTGGAGCCTCAGAATATAGAGATCATAGGGGCAAGTTAATAAAGCTATTGCTATGTTCTTCAGTTTAAGATTATCAAAAAAGAATTGAACAATTAGCTACCATCGCCACCTTCTGTCTATTTTCCGTCACCCGCAGCCCGTCTGCGTTGATGCTCCCCTCTTTAGCCCGCCATTGACTAAGCTTGTCACCAACCCATGCCGCCTGCCGCCGCCTATTGCCCTTTGCCTATATAAATACATTGCTTTTAATTTACTCCAAATCAAACAAAAAAAAAAAGAAAAATCCTAAAGTTTTTTTTACCGTGAACCAAACAACTCGATAATATTTAAAAATCATTGTAATCACAGCTCTCACTAAATCTTTTATACTGTAATTCATTTTTGACAAATCAAATAAAGCTTTCATCATTCTCATATACACCAATATCCATTTCTAAACTTTCTTGACTTTTTATGGTCCAATAAGGTTTTGAAATGATGGGGGACGCTTGCAAGTCCCATCATATCCGCGATGCAGTCATCCAGCCCTTCACGTTTCATTATTAAAACCGTACCATAAGAACCTCAACTTTCATTCTACAATCTCACCACTGAAATACATTGATAATCATCTGCTCCTTCAAACTGGTTGCCATCCTCCAATCTCGTGAGCTCAATGACTCATCTCATAAACAATAATTACTGATTTAGGTTGAGCTTTAGAGCTTTCGAATCTTCAAGCACTCTCATTTTTAGTTAATTTTTTATACAAAACATGCGGCCTATTTATGATCAGTGATTGTCATTTTTGTAAATTAGACTGATTCCTTTGATCCAAAACATAAATAAATTTATGAATGAAGCATTTTCATGATCACATAATTGAATGGTTTTAATCATTGAAATTTCTCTAATTTGGACCGTAAAAATGCAAAAATAAAAATCTGTCATTACATTAATGTCAAACAATTTATAATGATATTCAAAGCATTTGTTTTTGACTCATCTAGACTCAAATAGTATAATTTTGATAGCATTTGTTGAGCATAACAGACACGAAAGAACGGAAAGAACTCAATTTTTTTCAATCTGCAAATCTCGTTAGTCAAGGCAGGACATTACGTGCAAAAAATTGATGCATTTGAACTTCATATATAAAAATTTTTGTACACACCGCACAAGAATCTACATAATATGTGCATATAAATGTTTTTTCCTCAGTCAAAGGCCACCGTCCATTAAATTCTAACCCGAAATCTCCACCGTCCACCATAAAGACCAGTTCTGCTCTCTCACGCTGAAACGGCTAACCTTCGTTAATTCCCCATAATAATTCAATAATATACCCATGCCAAACATTCTCCATTAACGGACAGCAAAAACCGAATCCGAATCAGTTATTGTTAAACCGTTTCGCCGCCCATTAACCAAACAGCGCACCTCTTCCGTCCCCAAACTCCAGGAAAAACTTCCCATTTATCATTTTCCGCATCCACCCATCTTCCGAATCTCTCCCTCCTCATTCTCCAATCTTCAAAATTCAATCTTTATTCCTCCTTCAATCCAATCGGAATCAATGGCGAAAGGGTCCGACCGCGTCCGCTTAAACATTGGCGGTAAGATCTTTGAAACCAGCTCTACAACTCTAGCCAATGCCGGCCGCAACTCCATGCTAGGCGCCCTCCTAGACGAAGATTGGAACCTCGCCGCCAGCGATGGCGCTGCCTCAGAGTATTTCATCGACCGCAATCCGGAGTGCTTCTCCGTCCTCCTCGACTTGCTCCGTTCCGGCGAGCTCCACCTCCCTCCCCACCTTCCAAACAAGCTCTTTTACCGCTAAGCCCTCTTTTACGGCCTCCTTGATCACGTCCGAGCAGCCCGGTGTGGTCCATTTGACGGCAACCTCCTCCGCCTCTCCTCCTCAGTTTATGGACGAGCACCAGGAGACGCGACCGCCATCCG
>JXCR01144531.1:222209-236097 GCA_002079205.1 Phalaenopsis hybrid cultivar
CCGCCCGCGAACGACCGGACCGTGCTGGCGGTGGTATGGGGCTCTTCTCCTCCTCCTCCGGCGAGCTCCGCCACCGTTTCCATGTCTTCCACGACAATAAAGCTAAGACCTTCACCGCCGGCGCTCTCAGCTTCAGCGATTCCCAATTCAAGATCTTTGCAAGCTGTAAAGGCCGATGCAATGAATATGGAATTGGGGTCTGGGATCAGAACACCGGAAACCAGTCTGATTTCTTCTACGAGCCGCCGGGTTGTTCTTTAGGCGACGCCGATAAGTTGCAGTGGCTTAAAGGCGACAGCTTTCTGATGGTGGCCACTCTGTTTCCAAGAACAGATAACTGTTTCATTGGGATACTGGATTTCAGAGAGAAGAACTTGGTTTGGTCATGGACTGATGAAGAAAGAGTGGCGGTTTCTTCTCTTGATGAGAAGGGGGTTCTGGATGCAATTGTGATGGAAGATAACAGGTCCATATGTGTTGTGAACCAGTATGAGGATTTAGGGTTCTTGGACCTAAGGAGTAATAGAGGAGGGGTTAGATGGAGCTCAAGGAGCAAGCTTACGAAGGGCAAGGTTAGGGGAGAAGAGAGCTGTTATCCAAAACTGGTGATGAACGGCGGCCAGCTATTCTCGTCGATGAACGACAGTATTTCAGTGTTCTGCGGGCCGGAGTGGGTGCTAACGTCGACATTGCGGAGGAGTGCCGGAGATTCTATCAGTGATTTTTCGATCGGCGGTGATCGGTTGTTTGCCTTGCATAGTGAGGAGAATGTGTTTGATGTATGGGAGAGTCCAACTCTCCCAATTCTTTAATGTATGGAAGCTCATTACAGTGAATGGTTCTGATAAAATGTGAGAGATTATTTAGTTATTGAGGTAGAAATGAGGAATTTTGCAAAACTTTTTTAAGCTCTGTTTGCTGAAAGATTGAGATTTGTCATACAAGTTGCGTTTTTGTTGTTAAAATAATAAGTTTGTATGCTAGAAGTACCCACTGTAGTGATGATTGAGAAGTTTGAAAGCAAGAGTTGCTGCATCAGGTTTTTTTTTGGGAATATTGAGGGCCACACTCAACTTTTCATTAAAAAAAAGAGATCAAAATACAAATCAATGCAATGAGCTTCAAAAACAGGTTTAAAAAAAAATCTGTAAAACCACAAAAGCTATAATAGCTGTAAGCCAAAGAAAATGACGATGTGAAGCAGAAGGGGAAGTTTCAGAGTGAAGTTACACAAATCTTTCTTTAAAGAAATGTATTTTGATTCTATTACTAGGCTGCAGCTTCTAGTAGGATTTGGGGGCTTCTATTTATGACTTTACTTCTTCACAATTCTTAAAAAACAGCACTACTTTACTTCTTTTAGAAAGAGTCGCGTATAAGATTTCTTACCTCCTTCCTTTTCCATAGCCAGACTTCCACTTGAGGATAAGTAAAACATATCAGAGATCCTACTCCAATTTGTCCTTTTTGTTAGGTGAATTTGAAAATCTAATTAAATGGGGGGAATGATTTTTTTTTCTTCTATTTTTACGTATATTTGTCACTTTACTTATACATGAAAAGTTGTATTTTACTTTTAAAAAATTAAAATAGTAATATTTTAATGTATAATTGTAAAATGCAAGGTTTAGATGTTAACTATGTAAATAAGTGAAAAATTTGGGGTGATATGTATCAGAACAATTGTTAAGGGCAGACTTGAGCCTAACTTGAAGGGGCAAATCAAGAAATTTTAGCAGTTATCAAAACATTTCTCTACTAGGGTTCAAATGGCGTGGATTCAATTATATTGCAAAAATAATTTTAGAATTGGAACTATTTTGATAAATTTTTTTTAATTCATGAGAAATATATTTTTTCTTTTAAAAAAAATCATATAATAATTTTACTACAACTATCATAATTTTGCACATCTGATCTCAAGGATCACAAGATTTCTTTCTCACGAGAATTTTTATTATATTTAAATGAAATTTTAAATGTTGTATTAAACATAAGGGCATTGACATACGTATCACCCCATTCTCATGTATTTACATGTCTAATACTTAAACTTACATTTTTTACATGCATGACTCCCATATCCTTAACTTCACATGAGAAGTCTAGCAATTTTTAACTTTTCAAAAGTGAAATATATGTTTCCATGTTTAAGTTAATGCCACCAAAGCATTATAAATTTAAATATCAAATTTTAGGTGTTAGATATGTCAATACACAAGAATTGTGTGGTAACTATATAAAATTTTATGAAAATCTGTCAAAACCAAGTACTCAGGCTTGCTCTACTTGTGCGTAGCAATTGAGGGCCGTTAGAGTTTATAGTGGCCATAATTTGGCAACTTTAAAGTCCTGAAATGACTTTGTTTTGAGAAAATATTACGTTCAGAGTCTGGATGTGGAGTACAACATGATTATACTGGAGGTTTTTCTTCAATCAGGCATGCTAGGTACATTTTTCACATACTCAAACTGAGAGAGTCTCAACATGTCTCTGACTCTGTCTCTGACAATTCTCATACAAAGTATTTGTTTTGCCACTCCTAAATTCTTCATTGCAAAGTGCTCTGACATCTGCTCTTTCAGATTATTGATTTCTTTAATACTAGCACCTGTCATAAGCATATCATCCACATGCAACACTAAGATGATATAAGAATTGTCAAAATATCTGACATAGCAATTGTGATATGCGTAACATCTGTTGTACTCTGCACTGTGCATGAAATTATCAAATTACTTATATCACTGTCTAGGAGCTTGCTTCAGGCCATACAAGCTCTTCATCAATCTGCAAACCGACTCTTCATTTTCCATGTACCACGAAACCTTCAGGTTGTTACATGTAGATGTCTTCTTCAAGATCGCCATGAAGAAAAACTGTCTTCACATCTAACTGCTCAAGGAAGAGATCTTCAGTAACCACCATAGATAGTATCATTCTGATGATTGTAAGCTTCACCACAGGAGAGAAAATATCGGAATAATCAATACATTTACAACAAGTATAGATTTGTACCTCTTACAGTCATCATGCTCAATCTTCACTCGGTACACCCACTTGTTCTGCTATGTCTTCTTCCCAGATGAAAGTTATTTTATGGTGTGAATTTTTCTCGTTCTATTTTTCACTTCGTCATCAATCGTTTTAAATTTCATATATACCACAACACCATAGTTATACTGAAAAAAAAACCTTTAGTACAACCATGTTGCATTCTATGACTGGGATGTGTTTCAGGCCTTTCCGCTTTTTAGACAAGTATACATGTCAAATTTTAATTAATGTCCATACATGAGAAATTCAGACATAATATTTTCTTCTTTGTTGGTTGAGATAAGAGGCTTCAAGTGAGCTGCTGCAACTGCCAAGGAAATAGATGAAGGGGATTGGGTAGTTAGGTTGGTATCCTATTGCTTTAGGTTTTAGTTGGACAGAAAGACTGCTTCTTTTCTATATCATTCAACACAAAAATCATTTACTCATTACCTAATTAATTATGGACTAGAAACTTCAAAGGATATTATTGGCTTGACTTCAATTAAAGTACATTTATCTCTCATAATTCTTCATAAAAGCTTGCGAAAAACTCGTTCTATTAATTGACTTGTTAACAAAATTAATTTAGAATTTTTTTGTTTTTTTTTAAGTAAGCCGAGTAGAACACCAATATAGATTATAAGATCGATAAGTCGAACACAAGCAGACATTTGTGAGATCAAGCTCCAATGTCTTGATTCAAAATAATTAAAATTTAATACTAATTTAGTTTTTATATTATTTATATGCATCATAAATTTGTGCTAAGATGCTTGATTTTTAATATGTTGATTTGATTTTTCTATATTTTATCTAAAATAAATTAAAATTTAGTATGTTTAAATTAGTTTGAGTTAAATATGAGCCAAACAAAAGCCATACGAATAAATCAAATACAAACAAGTTATGCACACATAATTTCGAGCGCACGCTAATTTCAGACAAATAAATATTTGAGCGAACTAAAACAGGCAAATTCTGAATTCACTAAAATTTGGCTATTTTATGACCCTTCTCTTCATTTATTGATGATGCATCGTCCATCAACTATGTTGTTTAACTCAATATCGGATCTATGAAGAAGATGGATGAAAATAGAGATCATCTCTCGAACTTTTAGTTCTCAAATGAAGCGATCAAATATTTCACTTTTTATGCAAAATAGTTATTTTAGATATTATAACTATAACGATTAAAAAAGAAAAAAAATAATTTAAAAAATAAGTGAAATAAATATATTTTTAAAAACAAAGAAAAACAAAACATAATGAAAGTCAGCATCATATTACTATAGCTATTATTGTTTTGAAATAAAACAGTATCAAAATCTTCGCCATGAAGGAAGAAAGATGTAGAAGTAGCACCTAACATTATGTGTATCTTCTCCATACTTTTTGTACCAAATGCTTATTTGATTTCATGGAGCAGAGCACAAAGAAGTGTTGCTGAATGTGCACGTCATTATGTTCTTTTATTCCACCGCATCCATAGCCCACTTTAGCGCTGGAAAAAAAAAACTACTTTTTTTAGTCATTTCTCACCCCTAAACAAAATATTTAATTACATAAGAATTGTGTTATATTTATGTAAAATTTTTCAAAAAATATATAACCAGGATATTTCTCGAAGAAATGAAGCATATGGTTTGGATAGGTGGACACATGAGTTCCAATCGTTTAATAATGTAGTGTTCCTTTCCAAAACTTCTATTACATTCAGAGCCCTCGTATTTATGCAAAAATTTTTCTGTGTGGACTGCTGACCTAGCTATACGTGCGGCCGAAGTTATTTTTAGGTTATTTTAATAATACCAAAATAACCCAGAAATAACCTAAAAATAAAGTCCGCCAGTTGTTTCTGGGTTATTTCAGGATTATTGAAAATAACTCAAAAATAACATGAAAATAACTTAGGAATAATCTACGTCGTACGCAGAGCTACGTCAGGAGTCCAAACAGAAAATGAACTCCTATTTATAGGAGGGCTAGAATTATTGTGAAATCTCAATTATGCCCCCAAATGTTTGGTTGGCTGACTCCGAATCTGGAAAAATTATTCCATACGGATTGTCCGATCCGTACCGTAAATCACCTGATTTACGGTCCTGATGTATTTCGGTGGGCCCCACCTAAAATTTTTTATTATTTTTTAAAAAAACGGAAATAATCCTGACCGTAGATCACCGTGATCTACGGTCAGGATCGGACACCGCATGCAGAGATGCATGCAGTGTCCGTATGCAATAATTTCTCCCGAATCTGTCGATTTTCAGATCAATTGATCCATAATTAACAGACATATGGCAGGTCGTCCTCTCATCAGTCAGGCTTTGATCGAACATCCTAAGAGGCCAGCCTCTTGATCAGCTCTTAGCTAGCTGACCGTCACCCGCTCAATTTCCCTTGCTTCTGGCATCCCTATTCTATTTTCGTTAGATCAGTCTTTCTACATGTATCTTTTCCCAAGCCGTTGGATCCACAGAGAATTTCATCCATACTATGTTTATTTTACAAGAGTAAATATATGTGACACTTCAACTATAAATGTCATGCACGGCATGAATGTCAATGTGAGCTCAGTTACCACACTTATTGGTAAATATAGATTACATCATTTAAATTAATGATCTTCAATCGTATTCTTAAAATTTAAATAATTGCAAGTACAAAAATATTATTGCCCCCAAAGAAACTTGTACGTTTAAGGCATCATCAAACGAGCCGTTTCGTGTGTAAACTCGCCGTAGACCGCTGCCAGTGAGTGGCCGGAATTATTCTATGAAAAGTCTAAAAACCACAAAAAAAATGTGTACCGTTATGCATATAGTACAGTAGGTGAACTACTTTGTAATTAGTCGGCCATAGGTTCCGAACTTCATTTGAATAATTGAGACAAAATTGGGGCATTTACATACATGCCACCCAATTCCTGTCTATTTTACATATCTAAAATTGTAAACTTCACATTTTTTTTTTAATATTTACACCATCAAAATCTTTCATATCAAGCAAGAAATATCATAATTTTAGTTTTTATAAAGTGAAATACAACTTTTTTTATCTATAGATAAGGTGGTAAATATGCAAATGCATAGCATTTGAGTGGTACGTATGTAAAATTTCCTAAATTATAAGTTATTGATCTTGAATAAAAAGAGAGATAAGATTAAGGGAAGAAAAAATTTTTAATTTGTATTAATGTTCGCCGAAATGTATGTCCTAATTATTGTGATTGACCAATAACATATAAATTACTTAATTAAAAATGACAAATTTTGAATTTTCAAAATACTAAGGCGAGCGAAGATATATTTGGTCAACTCTTACAAATAAATTTAATTATGAAAACAAGCCTATTGACATTGAAGAATATGTAGACCAATAACACAAAGAAACCATATCAATAGGGTTAGAAATGTATATAAAATTTTGCTAATTTTCAACGGAATGTATAAATTTTCCTGTCTATTTTACATATCTAAAATGTAAACTTTACTTTTATATATTTACACCACCATAATTTTTCATATCACATATGAAATATCATTATTTTAACATGTATAGATATCATAGTATGTCTGTAAAAATTGAACTTTAGGTGGTAGATATGTCAATACATAGGAATTGAATGGTATGTATGTAAATCTTCCTAAATTATTGGTAATAAGCCTTGAACAAAAAGAAAAAATAAAATTAAGAGGAGCAAAATGTATAAATTTCTATTCATTTTCATTGAAAAATGCATCGTGATTCTCCAATAACATATAAAATATTTAATTAAAAAATGTCAAAATTTTGAATTTTCAAAATACTAGGATGAACAAAGATATTATTGGCCAACTCCTGCACATAAATTTAATTATAATAATAAGCCTATTGACATTGAACTTTCTGTAAACTAAGAACACAAAGAAACCAGATCAATAAGGTTAAAACAGATCAAAAAATATATAATTTTGCTAATTTTCATAATGATTTGCAAAGAAACCAGATCAAAATATATATAATTTTGCTAATTTTCAACGGATTATTGTATAAACTTTTCAACGGTCAAAACAGTTGATTTTCTGAAAAAAATCGCCACAGTTGACATAGCTTTAAGCTAAGAAAACAAATGAAATTTCAAATTGATGAAGTAACAGAACTAAACTTTCAATGGATCTAATGTGCTGCATGAATTTAATTGTACCAATTAGTCTGTACGTTGAACTATATAAATGTTAAAGTAGAACAAAAATACGTAACAGAAGCATAGAATTGTCGCAACCGTTGACATAATGTATGTTTATGTAAGACCAAATGATAAAATAGTTTCAAACGTAACAAACTCCTAAAGTTGACCAAATAAATTCTAGCAATTGATTTATGCCATCCTACTTATATTATTACCATTTTATTTGTGTCAGCTAAGAGAATATGTGAGAAGTATTAATTGGATAGCAATAACTCTGAAATTTTCTAAGTTACTTTTGTAAGTGTTGAGATTCATCACAGTTATGTGCGCTTATACTCGTCCTCAACAGTGAAGTCCTTTTTAAGGAGCAATTGACGAGTTATATATTCAATCGGAGAAAACAAATAGACTTAAACAAATTGAATAGCAACTAAACTAAATGAATAGCATTTGTAAGTGTTATGCTAACCACATGCGCGGGTGTTTCTTCCCATCGGCGTCGGAAGGGTTATGGGTGCTCATGCTCCACAACATAATAATCTCTCACTTGGAGACTGATAAAACCTAACACTTGTCTATGGATTTGCATCTTCATCTATACTATGTTCATAGTCATGTACTGGGATATGACTCACCCTAGACCTCTTCCTTCATGGAATTCAACTAAAGTAAAGCATAGCTTCAGTTTCTCGATAGTCACCACCTTCACCCACATGTCTACAGAATTTTAAGTTGTGTGTATCTTTTATAAGAATAACTACTCATTTTCTAGAAGAGAGCATAAAGTGACACTTTAGTTGAATGTGCTTTGTTCTGACATAAAACACATCATTGTTAGCATAATGATTTGCACTCATATTATTACTATGAAGCTTTCAAATCCCCCACTTCTTGCCTAATTCTATCAAAAAGCTATGTGGCCAAATCTTCTCCAAGCTAGCTTGAATGATAACAATGTATTTGGCCTCTATAATTGAAAATAAAACAATATTCTATAGCCTGGAAACCCAACTCATCATTGTGTTCACCAAAGTAAGGATATATATTTTTGCACTTTTTCTACCATCTAATTCTTTTCTTAAACCTGAATCTACAAATCCCGGTAGACTGATTCTTGCACTTCTAAAGCAAAGTGCATGTTGACTGCAAAAAGATTACCTGAGAATCCACTTCACCACCTCCCAATGATGCCAACTTGGATTATTCATGTACATGTTGACCACTCACACGTCAAATGTAAAATATAACCAAGTACAAATCTTAGCATACATTAGACTTCTAACTATTAAAACATACAAAGTTTTATACATTTGTGCTTGTTTTGCTTCATATTTAGAAGATAACTCCATTAATATCTTGATGTGACTACTGAAGGCGATGCAAATTAGCTTTGTCTCAGTAATATTAAACCTATATTGGATCTTCAAATCTAACCGTTCTGAGAATACTTTAGTCTACCTATACTTCTACCCCTCCTAATTCTCATCCTGAAGATTTTTTCTGGTTGGACCTAAATCCTTCATCTCAAACTCTCTTGAAAGTTGCTCCTTTAAGTACCTAAATTTTCTATATCTACCTCTATAATCAAAATGTCATTCGCATACAAAAATGGCAATATATAAAAATTATTGAAGTGTTTGTTGAAGCAACAGTTGTTTACTGACACTTCATGTACCTACTGTCTAAAATGAAATTGTCAAATCTCATGTACCACTGCCTTGAGACTCGCTTCAAGCCATAGAAGCTCTTCATTAACCCGCATACCAAACATTCATTTCATGGAAATTTATAACCCTATGGTTACACCATGCATAACTCATCCTCTAAATCTTCATGTAAGAAGGTTATTTTTAGACTCGTCTGCTCAAGACATTCATATTCATCTTATGTCAAACTTAGTAAAACTGTAACGATTATTATCTTTACCACTGAAGAAAGAATCTCTACATAGTTCACACCTTTTTTTTATTTGAACCCATTCAAAACAAGCATATCCTTGTGGTGACTTCTTCCGTTTGACTCCTTTTTTCGGTTGTAGACTCACTTATTATGTAGAGCTATTTTGTCATTTGATAGTACCATCAAATTCTAGGTTTAATTTAACTTCAATGACCACACTTATTTATCCATGGTAAGCACCCACTCTTTTGATTCTTTAACATGAGAGGTCTCCTCAAATCACTTTGGTTCATCACAATCAATTTACAATAAATAGTGCAACTAAGGAATTTATATGTATATTAGTTTTATCACTCCAACTGACCTCCTAACTTTATTAGGAGGTGACCAAAGAACTTAATGTGCTCCATTTAGTTAAGCACTTCTTTTTTCTCCAACATCCTTATCACCAGTGTCTTCGATCTCAAAATACTTGGATTGTGTAAAGGTAATTGATGGATTGTCCTGAGTTTTGGCTCTGCCCTTGTACATCTCCTTTTTATTGAATGTAAAGTCCATGCTTCTAATGAATTTCTGATTCTATTAGTTCCAGAACTTTACCTAAACTTATCAGAGCAATATCCAATGAAGGTGCACTTAATAGATTCTGAGTCAAACTTACTAGTGGTATTTACATCAACTGAGATGTATTTACATATACAAAATATCCAAATACTTTTAAATGAGATATATTTATTTCTTGTTAGTCCAAGCTTCTTCAGATAAGCCTTACAAAAAAGTTACCAACGAACCATAATTAATCAAATAAACATCAATGCTTACCATTTAAACCCAAAACTATTTTGTCAAGCCTATAAGGAGCGACATTCTCTTGGAATGCTCCGTGATTGTTTTATTCATGCACTCAACTACATCATCTGATGCGGTGTTCGTGAAACAGTAAACTCACGCCGGATCCCCTCTGTAGCATAAAAATTTTTAAACTTTGGATCATGATACTCGTCTCCATTATCTGATCTGAGACATTTCAGCTTCATGACTCAATTTCTACAATAGCCTTCTACTTCTTAAACACTTCAAACATCAATTTTTTTTACTTTAAGAAATAAACTAATATCTTTTTAGTGTGATTATCAGTAAATGTGACAAAGCAGTGATAATCTCCATGGATTGAACTGAAGTAGGGCCTCATACATTAGTATGCTCTAACTCAAGTTTTTTTGAATTCACCACTAACCCACTTTTAGAGAAAAATTTTTTCTGCTTGTCATATAGAAAAACATTATAGAAAATCTACATATTTTAAATCCAGAAGTTTATTTTTGGAGAGTATGAACTTCATATCTTTCTTGCTCATACATCAAGACAAATGGTGCCACAAACTTGCATACAATTTGGTTCTAGCCACATAAATGAAATCCTTCATTTCATTAATCAAGTAAAGATTGTCATCATCACTGTTCACAATTGTCGCCTGATTATCTTCCACGACCACCTATGAAAGTAATGCCAAATTCTAACTTTGACAACTGAATCACAAAGATGAGATTTCTCTTCAGACTTGGAATATGTATAACTTTATCAAGCTTTCATATTATTATATCTAGCAAGTTAAGATTCACATTACTCTTCCTACAATATAAAAGACCTTGTTGCCTGCCAAATAAACCTTCCCAAGTTCACTGTAAGTGTGATTTTTGAATACTTCTTTATTTAGGCATGCTTGAAAATAAGCAACTGAATCTAATATCTAAGATTCAATATTGACTAAGGTTAAAAACAAAGAGTCATTTTGGATTTTTGCCGGTAGAGATATTTGTAGAGAGATTTTTTTCATGTCCTCCACCACTAGCTTTTTTTTTAGTTGTGTAGCCCTTCTTGAAATGCTCTTTCTTGTCACAGTTCTAATATCTGCTATGTCATTTCCCTCTGTTTGACAAGGGCTTTCCTTTCCTTGACTTAAATATGTCTTTGCCAAATTTCCTATCTCGACTCCTTCCTGTATTTTTCACATTAAATATAAAACCTACAGATTCATAGCTTACTGACTTTTTGTGAACTTCTTCATTCAACACTAACCCCACGATGACATGAAAGTTCAACTTCATATTTTCAGAAGAGTTACTAACCACCTTGACCAAACCATCTTAACTGTCAAGTACTGAAGACAATATCAATAGTACCATGATATCATCATCAAACTTGAACTCTACAGAACATAACTGGCTCATTATAATGTTAAAGTTATTCAGACGTTATGTCACTGAACTGTATTCCACCACCCTCATGTTGAATAACCTCTTTATCAAAAAACACTCTTATTTCAATTAGAAGGTTTCTTTGTAATTTTTTGCTAGTATCGCCATGAGATCTACTGTAATTTTCTTGTTCACTAAACTGAATGCAACAAATGAGAAAAGTGACGAATGAATAAAACTTAGGTCTGTTAACTTCAACACCTCTCATTCCTCCTTAGTCATTGACTTAGGCTTTTTGGTGATACCTTGCAGTGATAATTATAATATTTTTCTGCTAAAACAACTTGCATCCTCCGAAATACAAAGTTCATCTCATTGAAATTATCCACTTTATACCTTACTTCATTGGCCATTGCTCTCACTCGAATCAAACACTTTACTATGATATCAATTTGTTGGGATGGAAACTTTTATATTTTGACTAGGGCTTTGGTACAATTAGAAATCAAAATCACACTGCGGAATAAGATATTATTGATTTGAGAAAAAATAAAATAAAATATTTGAACGGAAGCACACAAAAAGTAATAATGAAAAACACATCAGGATTTAATGTGGAAAAACTAGAAAGCGGGAAAAAATCATAGAGCCACACCTTGAAGAAATTTTTACTATGAAATTTTATAATAGTACAAAATACTCTCATATCTTCTCTCTACAATTGATGGAAATTATAGAAGTTTGCTCCATACTATTCCTCTCGATCTCACAAAAGAATATTAAGAATGATGAAATCCTTATCTTTGACACTTTTCTCTTTCAGAAGTCCTTTGCGAAAGAACCGCACGTGAGAGTCACACATTCGTCACTCCAAATCATAAATTTAAGAACAATTCCAAGACAAACCATCTGATGACATGATCACACCACATATGGGCAAAATTATTTAATCTACTATGGACAACCTCAAGCCTTGCTTGCGTGGCCATGCCCATTTGCATCGTGGTTACATGGACCGACGTAGATACACCTATTTCAAGCGTGGTTCTGCCAAATGCATGCACAAAAGTTTCTTTCCTTCTAGGCTTCAGTGATTGTGGGAACATAAGCCTCATCTCCTCTTGCAAAGTAACAATAGCAATTTTTTTTACCAAAAATTAATTTTCTTTGTGCATTCATAGTTTAGATTTTTGCTTCTTTATTTAAAAATTTTATATTTATAACATATTTTTGGGATTAGAAATTTAATTTTAAGCTTTTCTTAAATGGCCAAATATCACTAGTTAATGAGAAAAAAAAGATCCAACATAGAACTATATAGTATGCACCTACCGATTGAAATACATGCATATTTTGAAAGTGCAAGTATTATAAGAAAGTTGTAAAAGTGATGTGATTAGAATAAAAGAAATATTTCAGTGTGTGTCAAAGAGTTTAAATAGGTAACACAAAAAATTTGTGCTTATATGATTTGAGTGAGTATGCCAAATTCATCAGCATAATGATATTTTAAAGATAGAGTAGATAACACATCTTGCTATGAAATGGAAATAAATTTAAAGATTCCTCATTTTCATTATCACAAATATTAAAGAAAGATTCAAGGGGCCCTATAAAATAATAAATGATAAGTGTGGATGATGATAAGGATAATGTTGTAAAGGTATCCCATTGAATATCTCTATAAAATGCAAGGGAGGGAAACGAGCAAGCCTATAAAACAATTTTTTTTATATCTACTATGAAAACTTCCCCATCTTATATCAATATAACTTAATTTATAGATTATATGATCAATATCTTAAAACTTTGTTCATATAAGAACATAGAACTTGAACATCAAATGATAAATTAAATAACATAAAAGAAATTTATACATGAGATTAAAAAAACTTGAACATGTGATGGAGAAATAATCATGCATGTGATTAGTCTAATCATAAAATTATAAGAACTTGATCAAAATATAGTATATGCTCATCTTTAGAATTACAATGATTTGTTATCAAAATATAGTATATGCTCATCTTTAGATATGGATAAAATTAGTGCATAACCAAATTTATATGAAAAAGAGAATGAATACCTTAAAGGGCGGGCTCTTTGAGTCACATTATGTATAATAAAAGATTGAAAGATAAACATACAATTCAAATGCATGCACAAAAATTTAACAAAACTTTACTATTGATTAAGGTAATTAGAATCTAGCCATTAAAATAGCCATTATTTTAAATTTTATATCATATTTTTTGTATTTTTTATTAATTGAGGATAAGAAAGATGTGTTTAAGATCTAATATGATTAGAAAGAACTGGAGGATGTTGACATAACTGAGAATGTGATAAAAGTGTTAGGAATTTATTATAATGATAATTCTAATGATGACCCACTAATTAGTTGGTGGATAGAGACTTTATAATCTTAGTGGTTATATTATTTTGTTAATGTTGATTTGATAGTGTATGGATTTTGACTCGTTATGGTTTTATTTTGATATCAAGCATTGGAGAGAAAAAAATCATATTTTCCTTTAGTAGTTTGCATGTATGTCTTTGTCTATATATATATATATAT